>PVJI01034021.1:0-10792 GCA_004026765.1 Micronycteris hirsuta | reverse complement strand
TGCTTGGTTTGTTTTTGTTTCTGTTTTGTGTTTAGGTTTGGTTGTTGATAGTTGTGAGTTTGTTGTCTAAAACTGTTCAAATTCTTTTTTTTAAAGATTTTATTTTTATTTATTTTTAGAGAGAGGGGAAGGGAGGGAGACAGAGAGGGAGAGCAACAGCAATGTATGGTTGCCTCTCACATGGCCCTCACGGGGACCTGGCCCGCAACCCAGGCAACCCAGATAAAAGCAAGCAACATATAACCAGAGACATTGCAAGTAAGAACAATCTAACAATAGCCAGAGGGGAGCGGGGAGGGGACAGTGGGGAGAAGGGTTTTCAGGAACTACTGTAAAGGACAAATGGACAGAACCAAGGGGGAGGATGGGAACAAGGGAGGGAGGTGGAGTAGGGTGGGGTGGTGGAGAGGGGAGAGGAGAAAATGCAGGCAACTGTAATTGAAGAGGAATAAAGTAATTTTAAAAAGCTGTTCATCTGCTTATGTCCATTTGATATAATGTTATTGATATTAACATGTAATCTCTTTAGTCTTTAGATGGGAAAACCATTAAAGTAGAGCAAGCCAACAAAGCGCCTTTCCAAAGTGGTGGTAGACAGAGGTTACCACTAACTTCAAGAAACAGAGGCGGTACAGGAAGCCTGAAAAGTGGACGAGGAGCAAGCGGTGAAGCCAGAGAGCATCCCTCGGGTGGAGTACGCTTGGGTAATGTCCTAGACTATAAAGATGCCACCATAGGAGTGCAAAACTGTAAGTTTTCACAGATAGAAGTACCTCAATTTATATATAAATCTTTCCAAGCAAAATATAATCTAAGGTTCCTGAGATGGGGAATTAACATTGATGCTGAAAATGATTTTGAAGTGCAATGCATTCTAATACGTGTTTATAAAAGCACCTGCAATAGTTAATGTGCAAACTATCTCAAAACCTCGCAGTGAAATGACAGAAACTTTGCGCTAAATTCAACCCATTTTGCCATAATTACTCGTTGCCTCTACTCAATTCAGCCATTTTCCACAGAACTCATCTCTGAGGATCATATTAGACTCTTCCACTTTGGGGCAGAGAACTTCATGTAGTGTAAAGTGGTCGTTCATAAATAATGAACTATGCCATACCAATTTGTTTATTTACTCTGAAACAAGATTCACTCCATAATATAAAAAATAAGGGCATTTTGAAACATACCCCACACAGTAAAACTCAATCAGGATACACACAGCCGTGGGAGAGACTCTTCACAGTTTCAGACTGACCTTGAAATACTTGTTCTCTCTGTGTACATGTGCAAACAACGCAATGTCTGATTATTTGGTATGTGGGATTTCTACCTGAAGTTGGAGTAATGAACTTTGTATTTGGGAACATACTTAAGGGAACTATCTAGAGCGTTATACAGGTTCCCAAGGGTGACCCTGTTCCAGGAAAAGACTAAGAAACCTCTCTTTTGCAACATGGGTGTATGTATCGTCTGTGGTGTGTGTGCTGGATAAGTTTATTATTGATCAAGATATTCATGAAGTAGGCCTGGCTGGTGTGGCTCAGTGGATTGTGTGCCGGCCTGTGAACCAAATGGTTGGAGGTTCCGTTCCCAGTCTCGGGCACATGCCTGGGTTGCAGGCCAGGTCACTGTTGGCGGCTGCATGAGAGGCAACCACACGTTGATGTTTCTCTCCCTCTCTCACCCCTGCCCCCTCTCTAAAAGTAAATAAATGAAATCCCTAAAAAAAGATATTCATTAAGTATATGAAGGGAAGTTTTATTTTTCACTCGGTAGGAAGGAAGGCAGCTTTCATTTTGTAAGAATCCGTGTATCAAACAAAGTCTGTTTTATGTCTCCAACCACTCCTCCCAAATCAAAGATTTAACTTCTCTAATTGACAACTAGATGTGCGATTTTTTAGCAAGTGTTTCCTAAGGTGGAATTGCGGGGTTTGCCCCCCGTGAAGGTAAGAACACTGCTATCTTTATCTTCTAGGGCAGACTGAGGAATGTTTATCCATTTCTATTCTGCCACAAAAGTGGCTATTCATTTTTTCTATGTGCAACACGACCACAGAACAGGAATATAGACATTTTTCCCCGTAGAAAGTTAAAAAATGTTTTTAGTTATTTAACATGTATTTCATAGGCCCTATTCTATTTGAGCAAGGCATAGAGTTTTTATTGAGATTAGGATTCTTCTGTTAGTGATTGTAAGAATTCCATGTTCCTTTAGTCTTAGGTAACGCCTCATATATGACAGCTCTTCCTTTGAAGATCTAGTATATTTATATCTCTGAAGTTACAAATTTCAAGGCTTTTTTGACACTCAGTTACAGGAACAGTTTTTTGCTGCTTGCCTCATATGTTTACAAATGATTTCTCCATTCGTTTGTGTGGATGTTTCAGCCCTCCCTCTGTTCTGCCCAAAACTGTTTTTCTCACACCCCAGTGCGATGCTGCTTGCATTGATTTCCCTGGGCATTACAAATGGACTTTTACCATTAGTCGGTCCATTATCCTTACGTCATATAAGGAGACAGTTTAAAAATTTAGACTCATGTGAGTGCCTAAGACTGCACCACTGGGTAGTGTAGATGTCTAAAGCATAAGCAAAACTTGACCACTTAACAACTGTTGATTCTACTCAACCAAAACCTTGCTGGTGACACTCAGATGACGTTGGCCATGCTCTTAATCTGAACATAAGTTCTTTTGGAGGACACGGTCCACGTCAGAGGGGTCCATGTTCACAAAATGGAGATGCCCTTCCCAAAATATCTGTGTCTTTGGCTCCAAGGCGAGGAAGTCCAGGGATAGGAAGACGAAGTAAATGGCATCTGAAACAAAAACACCAGTTTCTTATGGATTAAAAATAGTTATTTGAAAACTAATGCTTGCCAGTACATTCAAGGAACCAAAGGGAAACGACATGGGCATAGTTATTGATTTCTAAGGTATCAGAGTCATGGTTGTGAAATGACTTTTCAGCTTGTAATCAGAGGAGCAGTAGGTACAATAGTTAACACCACCGGTGGGGAAACATTCCTGTTAAAATTCACGTTCGATGGAGAAGCCCCCTTTACCTGTAGAGTTCCTGCTAACTTTCCGTGATTGGTAGACTCGCTTTTTGGACAGTTTGAAGATTAACTTTTGCATGAAATCTCCAGTGTGTTATGAGAGAGGGTTCCAGTGGATAGCATAGTAGGATATGGCTTTTGGACAGCCTCGCCATAAAGATAATAACACCTGAAAGTTGACATGTTAGTTATTGTTCATTTGGGGTTTTTGTGCATCATGATGGCCTTTCTGTTGGGATTTTGTATCCTGTTCTTTTACAGACACTTGCTGATGGTTCCCTAATTTAAAAGTGATTAGAAAGTTCTGCTTTAATATTGTAATAATGGTTGTGTGGGTGCAAGGCATTGATTTTGGATGTGTGGGAATTCTAATAAATGATATAGATACTGACGAGATGCATTCTCTGCCTCAAAGAATCAGCTCTTCGGAAAGGGAATATGCCGAATAAGCAATTACATCTTAGTGAAAAGAAAATAAGTGTTTTGTGAAGTGAAGAGAGTCCCATGTGGGTTTAGATGGCATTTTAGAATAAAATTCAGAAGGCAGGTTGAAGTAGTCAGACATTTTTGTGAGAATGAAAGGCTGTGCACTTACTTAAGAAGTATATGGCAGACATAAGTGAAGCCCTAAGATTCGTGCCAAGGTGTGTTGAACTCTAACATAATTCTCCTGAACTTTTAAGTCACTTGAGAGACAATTCAAGTATTCAGGGCATGAATGAAGCTAAGTGTAAATGGACTTTAGAAACCCAGGACAAGTACACATTTCAATTCATTATCAGCTAGTAAACAAAGTAAGAGACAGGCCGGTCCACAACAATGAAGAATAAGAACTATCACTTAAAGCTTGTATAATTTACGGGAGGTACAAAGCTATTGCTGTTATGCACTAGAAATTTATATTGCCATCATTGCAAAGGCTACATGTACACATTTAACTGATGAACAGTAGGAAAGAACCAAGAAAACCAAGCCCCTGCTGATAAATTTCAAAATAGACATGAGTAATCTGGCATGTATAACCCAATGAAAATACTAATATGCAGACGGGTTCCTGACAGTACTAGAGGTTACATAGAAGCACAAGACAAGAAAACATGTTGTGTCATGAGATCTACAAATAGTTGAGAGTATGGCATCTAAATAGAAATGTTAAGTGGGAATTAGATTTTCAAAATATGTGATTAGAACTCGACTTAATACTGTGGCCTTTCTGGAGCAACGGAAAGTTTCTAACCACAAAGGCAGTAATGTAAGACTTGAAAGTCGAATAGGAGTTATTCGTTCTTTAGGGAAAGTATATTAAGCAGAAAGTGTGAAGGGAAGATTTAAGAGGCTTTTTAGTAATGTAGGCAAGTGATTGATGAGTGCTCAGTGAATATCGAGTAGTAGAAAAGCTGACAATGATTTAAATGGTGTATGTAGTCTCTGAATAGATATGTGGAAGGGGATGCTGAAATTATGTGTAGTTTCTTCAGCTGTTTGATAGGTTTTATGAGCAGGTGGTACTTTAAATATCATGCAGAATGTATTGTGACAGAATGACGTCAGAAGATAATGCATTCAAGAAGGACATTTTAAAGGGCAAAAAAGTAAACATGAATGCCACCTTAGAGTAATGATTTTAAAGAAGTGATTTTGATGAGAGGAACAGAAACGGTATCTTGAATTTTTCTCTTTGTTTGAAACATCACTCTCAGTTTTGGTATACTCACTATCCATGTTTGTATCCATGTGCTAGTACCACGTGAGAGAGACAGCAATGGAGGTGCTCCCTGCAATGAGTTACTATATTTCCGGAAAGGAGACTGTATGTCACCAGGAGATGGTGCTTGTCCTACAAATTATAGGTAAGGGAAAAACAGAGTATACACAGTTGATTTATAATTGATACTTCTTGTGTTTGAGGGGGAATTCACATATCAAAGATTTAAATATTTTACAATGAACAGTTAAATAATATACAGTGTATCCATCATGTTGTGCTACCACCACCAGTGCCTAGTTGAAAATGCTTTTCATCACTGCCAAAGAAGATGATGTGCCCTTGCACACTCCTTCCATTTCCCCTCCACCCCACCCCAGGCCCTGTCAGACACCAGTCTCTGTCCTATCTGTGGTGATGTACCTAGTCTTGAAATGGGCTCCTCTTGAAATCACACAGTCTATGACCTTTTGTACCTGGCTTGAGTCCATTAGCAGAAATATCTTCAAGTATCATGCATGTATCGTGAATCTGTAGAGCCCACCTTTCAGGGATGAATAAATATTTCCTTGCAGGTGTAGTTAGAGAGTTTGTTTACCAGTTCATGCGTTTGGATAATTTCTGCCATAGGACAGCTGTGAGCATGCATGTACACATATTCGAGGACATGTATTCAGCTGTTTTGGGTGTGTAGTTTGGAGTGGAATTCCTGAGTCATATTGTCATCCTGAGTTGTTGTTCTCTATGGAATCTGCAGTGTTCTTCAGAGCAGCCACACCGTATTTAACTTTTGTGTTGCCAGTGTACAGGATTCCAGTTCATCGACATCCTCACCGAGACTTGATATTTTCCTTTTCAAAAGTTGTAGCTGACTTAGCAGAAAATACAAGTACAGTGGTATCTCATCTTTGTGTAGGTTTGCATTTTGCTAATCACTGATTACACCGAGCACCATCTCACTTGATTGTGGCCACTTGTATGTCTTCACTGAAGAAACATGTATTAAAACGTTTGGCCATTTAAATTTAGGGTAGTTTTGTTGTCAGAGTTTCTATATATCGCAGCTCTTCAATGGTGCATTTGTAAATATTGCTGCTTTGTGCACTTCAGTTATTCACGCGGGGATTATCTGAGTTCCCTAGACACCAAGCATCACCGTGGCTATGGGTATACAGGTTCCCGGGATGAGCGTTGCCATAGGAGACACAGGCATTCTAAATATTTTCCCTTTTTATCAAAGAGCTGATTGCAGTTGTTATCTTGGACATATTTAATGGTGTTTTGTTTTAATGTAGTCGTCGTGATGGCTACAGTGGAGATCGTGACAGAGCCACTGTAGACTATCGGAATGCAGGCTCTTACAGAGATTCATATGAGCGTTATGGTAAGAGTGCGGTTATGGATTGTGAGTCCTACAGTTAGATTCAGTAATCCAAAAGGCTGTTTACTCGACTTTTACTCTCATCCAAGCAGGGAAACCTACCTGCAGTGTGACCCTTTCCTTCCCCCAAAAGTCTTTGAATTACTTTCCTGCCAGCTCATTTAAACCAATAGATTGCTTTGCAGAGTAAGGGGGGCAGTCTCCTCTCTTTTGCTGACTAAATGCTTCTTGTGTTTTCAGAGGTTGTTGGCACTACACCTAGGCCCCCAGTTTCCCTCCCCCTTGGCCACCTCCATGCAGCCCCTGACTCCCGGACCCTGTGGCCTTCACCGCATTTGGGCCCATTCCGTGAGCTCTGCATATGTGTGCTTTGCCTGATCTGTATTTTTACATTTTCACAAAACAGGGAGTATTTTACTCTACAAAGCTCAGGAACAAAATGATGTTCAGAATATCAGCCCACTGTCAAAAAATGTGGCTGTCTGAACAGTTACTTTCTACCCTCAGGTTAGGCTGGAGGAGATCACTGTTAACCTTTCTGTTTTAACTAAGTGACAACTCCCTTGACTCCTTCAGCATAATTGCTCCCTTCACAGTAGACTAATGCGTATGGTTCCCCGAGGGTTTAGTGCTTTCCTGGGGTCATGGTGTAATGATAGAAAAAGTTTTAAATGTAGTTGCTCTCTTGTTGTTTGGCCATTGACTTTGCAGGTCTCTGTTGTTCAGTACAACCAGCAGGAAGGCCCAGACTGTAGCCGGAGGGAAGCTGGGGCTACGATGATGATCGCTACAGCAGCAGGCAAACTGATTATGAGAGAGGTTGTGAAAATTACTTGAGCACCCGGCTTCGTAGCTCTTCCAGGGGTCGTGAGCGTGGCGGCAGAGGAGACCAAGGATTTTCACCTACTGTGTGGCAGGATACGCCCTGCCATAGGGAATCCTGGAGAAGCTCAAAAAAGGGGGAATCCGCCCACGGGTTTGAGGAGAAACTGATCTAAAAGAGGTCATTGAAAGAGGTGTTGGGAAACAACACTAGGTCCTGTACCAGGTTTCCTTCCCCAAGAGAAAACCCAAAGTGCCACTTCTCAGATCCTTGGGCATTATTACCAAAAGGAAAATGTTGTTTCGGAGAAAACAGAGGAGTTGGGTGGTTCACGGTTGTTTCATTAGTGCTAAATTAATGGAGATGATAGAATTTAAATGTTCAATAGCTAGATGGTTAACATTTTATGAATAAACATTTGTACAAACTATGATGTTTTGTCTGATTTGACTTCTGATACAGCATTAAGGTGATTTCTCGAGAGGGTGGATTGCACTATTTTCCTAAATGTGCCCTATATAACATAACTGCCTACAAAATTAAGTGCTAGGTTCTTTTTTCCATTCCCTACTGTACTGCCTTCTCACTATGGAAGCTAAACAAACCATATATTGCTCTTTGAATACCTAACTGCATACAAATCTTTGAGAAAACCTGTGTGACCAGGCCTTAAACCACCTTTGCCTGAAAACTGTGACTTCTTTTATGTCTTTACTTTTTTAGTGGAATAGTGTTGTGTCGAGAAAGCTTGATATGGAGAGATACAAACAAATCTAACATCAATCATCCATTTTCCATATGGAAGTTAAGGCAGCACATGTCTGTGTCAGAATAATGGCATTCACACCAAGTTTCCCACTTAAATCAACGGGATCAAGTTAACTTTGCTGACACTTTGTCTCATTGAAAAGAAGGCAAGCACCCCCGGGGTGGAGAATGTGTTGTACTTTGCAACTGCTCATTAATGTTTCTTGTCTTTTGTTTTTTTCTTTGAAATTATACCCTGGTTTGCTTTATTTTTCTTTGTTTTAAACTTTTCTTTAGTTGTTTAAGTACAGTTTTCTGCCTTTTCTCCCCAGCCCTTCCCACCTCTCTCCACTGTTTCCAGCAGACCGCCCCCCGCTAGTTATTGTCCATGAGGCCATCATGATTGTTCCTGAAAACCCTTCACCATTTTCCCCTGTAATCCCCAAACTTCTCCCCTCTGGTCACGGTCAACCTGTTCTCAATTCCAGTGTCCTTACTTGCTTGTTTTGTTGATTAGGTTCCGGTTAAAGGTGAGATCATATGGTATTTGTCTGTGACAGCTTGGCTTATTTCACTTAGCATAATGCTTTCCAGTTCCGTCCATGCTGTCACGAAGGGTAGGAGATCCTTCTTTCTTTCTGCTGCATAGAATTCCGTTATATGATTGTACCGTAGTTTGTTTGTTTGTTTGTTTGTTTTTAATCCATTCATTTACCGATGGGCACTTAGGTTGCTTCCAGCACTTGGCTATTGTAAATTGTGCTGCTATGAACATTGGGGTGCATAGGTTCTTTTGGATTGGTGTGTCAGGGTTCTTAGGAGATAATCCTAGCAGTGAAATTGCTGGTCAAAAGGCAGTTCCATTTTTAGTGTTTTGAGGAAATTCAAACTGTTTTCCATAGTGGTTGCACTGTCTGCAATCACACCAAGAGCCCACTGGGGTTCCCTTTTCTCCACAACCTTTCCAACACTTGTTTGTTGCTTTGTTTATGATGGCCATTCTGACCGATGTGAAGTGATATCTCATTGTGGTTGTAATTTGCATTTCTCTGCTAGCTAGCAATACTGAGCATCCTTTCATATGTCTCTGGAACCTACGGATGTCCTCCTTTGAGAAGTGCCCATTCAAGTCCTTTGCCGATTTTTTAAATGGGATGCTTGTCTTCTTAGAGTGGAGTCGTGTGAGTTCTTTATATATTTTGGAGATCAAACCGTGGTCTGAGGTGTCATTGGCAAATATGTTTTCCCATACAGTTGGCTCTCTTTTCATTTTAAAACTGTTTTCTTTAGTTATGCAGAAGTTTTTTCTTTTGATGAGACCCCTTTTTTATTCCTCCATTTATGTCCCTTGCTCTAGGGTGAAAATATTGCTGCGTGAAATATCTGAGATTTTCCTGCCTATGTTCTCCTCTAGGACTTTAATGGTGTCATGACTTATATTTAAATCTTTTATCCACCTTGAATTTATTTTTGTGTATGGTGTAAGTTGGTGCTCGAGTATCATTTTTTTTTTTTTTGCATGTAGCTGTCCAGCTCTCCCATCACCATTTGTTGAAGAGGCTATTTTTACTCCATGCTGCAGCCCGCTGCAGCAGGGTGGTCATGGGATAGGGTGAGGGACGAAATAAAGGAGAGGATCAAATGCTCTTCTGGCATAAGGCAACTTTATTCAGAGCTACAAGTCTTTTTATACACATCAGGGATAGATAACAACTAGCTGAATACAAAGGCCAAGTTATTTGTTATTTCCTTGAGAACAAGTCCTTCCTCTTGCGTGATTTGGCTTCGGGCCCAGAATGTCTTGTTACTCATAAAATGACCTTGCACCGGAACACTGTTTATCAAGAACATGTTTTGCTCAGGGCTGAGAAACAGTCAAGGCCCGAGGAGTTGTCAAGGCCGGAAACCAGTCCTAGTCACCACACCTGCGGTGCCAGACCCTATCCATGACCCTATAAGACCCTCCTGGGCTACTACATCTCCCCCTTTTTTATTTAATATAACATACAGGTTCCATATTTTCAGTCATCTTTAGCTTTTGTCTTTTTAAATCAACATAGATTCCGTTAATCTGGCTTACAACTAATCGAATTACACATGACAACAATAATAGCAATACAATTATGAAAATCCCAAATCCAATCCAGTTATACATAAAATGACTAAACGTAGGAAACTGTCTTGTTAAAGCCGAAAGAAAATTTTGGGCATCACGCGCAACATCAATGTCAACCGGAGGCACGTTCACCATATCCTGAATTTGTGTAACACCTAAGTTTAGTGATTCCAGTATCTAATATGTGACTGTCTTCTGCTGGAAGTTATACACATCATGTGGTTAGGAGATTCCATCTCACCACTGTATACATAAAACCTCTGGCGTTGGCAGTACTAGCCAAAGACCTCTCGGAGTGGTGACAGTCACTTTTCCTAAGCTTGTTTGTTGTTTATGAAAAGGATGATGTAAGCTCTTTCCTCTGGAGGTTAAAACATGTGGATGCAAAGAAAACCCTGCCCAGGCCACATGCGGGCAAAGGATGAAATCAGTGTGCTGATGATACCCTAGATAAGTCATCTTGAAGCAGGGCAGCTCAAAGTGTTGAATTTCAACACTGGTAAATGAAGGCTCCTAAAGAAGGAAGGAGACTGCCTTGGTTTCTGCAGATGGCAAAGGACCAGGGCTTTGCAGGCATGAAGGCTACAACACTCAGGACACTTCAGGTGCCTCCTGCACGCTATCCAGACTTCCCATGCAGTCCCAATATCTCCCAGTTCCCTTCCCCCAGAGTGCCAGTGTCGGTGTGCAAACCCACTCCTGGGAAGCAGCCTTAGACTACTAAAATGCTTCCAAGAGCAGGAGCTCTAGGAAATATTCCAGGGCCTCGTCTCCACACATACCCATTTTCCTTGGAGCCTTGGAGAGAGAGCCACACTTACTCCCTTAGCTACTCTCCCCGCCATGAGACTTCTTGGAATAACACCAGGCTGGGAAATTTTTGCTGAAGGGGAAAAAGCTTCTAGAAATTGATGGTAGCCATCTACTTTAGACAAGCTGGTGAATTCTGTGCCCTC
>PVJI01034020.1:0-10792 GCA_004026765.1 Micronycteris hirsuta | reverse complement strand
GCAGCGGCCTAGTGAAAAATAATGACACTTGGTATAAGAAAACTACAGAATGTTTAGCTCTGGTAATGCGCTACATTATTTGCCAAGGATCTAGAATAACATTTACCATATAGATTTCCTCAAATCCACTGACAATCCCAGTACTGTCTGAAATATACTGCACTTCTTTGTTAGAACAAATAAGTATTTCTGACTGATGACAATCAGGTAGGAAAGCATTTATCTTTTTATTATTTTGAATAACTCTTTGGGGCTTTAGAAGAAAGAACAAGAGCAGTGGTTTTGGGATCTCAAACATCATGATCAGGATGGCCATTGAAACGTGGTAGGAAAAAGTCTTGTTAAATTTTCCAAAAAAAGAAAGCACAATATTCTCTAGAATTCTGAAAATTCAATGTATTTTAAAATAATGAAAAAAATATTAATTGTATATACAGTGGAGTTAGATTTCATATGCACCTTCTGAGTGAATTTTTAAAGACATCCTTCCTTCTGGATACAGCAGAGTCAGGTCCCTGGGCTGGGCGGGACTTTGGCCTCCTGTGTGACTAGGCATCCCGTGAGGCACAAAAACGTTTGTAGAGGCTCTTATTTTCATCCTACATGGATTTTTCAATTACTTCAAGACATTATAAAGTGCTGCCACAGGCTGGGGAAGTTTTCATTATTTCTTGCCATAGGCCAAAAAATTCTTAATTATGCAGAATTTTTCTGCTCATTGTAAGGTGACTAGCATCGCTGGCCACTGCACATTTAACTTCAGTAGCTCCGCCCATCATCGCCAACAAAAACTGGTACACAGATCCCTAAAACACATTCAAACAGAATCATCGATTTCTCCTTTACTTCACTGGGCGTGCAGAGGCAGCAAGGGCTTACGTATGAGAGCTGGTGCTAATATACGTGTTGGCACACCCGGGACTTTGTCAGGAGCTCTCTGCCTGGCTCTCATTGGAGACTCAGGATTCCTGGCAACTGACAAAAAAAGATATTATGTCCAGTTTAAAGATGAGGAAGACAAAGTGACTTATCTTAAACTCATGTACCTGGAGAGTTTCAAAACCATGATCAAATCTCTATTATCTTGAAGATTAGGTTTTGTTCTGTTTTTTTATACAGTATTCCCTTTCAGCATAAAATACTCAGATCTTATCCAAAGATTTGTTTGAATCCCTAACTAGCCAGAAGCACTTACAACGGGATATTTTGAATTCAACTGTTTTCTTGTTTCAAGTCTAATTTAGAAGTGCTTTAATCTGATCAATTGCTTGCTCCTTTAGAAGCTGGTATTCCCAATTACTAATAATTGTTAGTGCAGAAAACCAACTAAAGTAGTGAAAGCTGTTCTTATGCTTGCGTTTCAAGGAAAGATCAGCTGTGGCTGCTGCTTTGTATTTTGGCAAATAAAAAGAAAGATTTATGATCCCATCCTCGTTTTAATTTTACAATCCTCTTATGCCAAATTTTGCTTTAAAATATTTTCTATTTTATTAATTGAATACTTATTGTATTTTTTTATTACCATTCAGTTCCCTTATACCTCCTCCCCTCCCCGCCGGCAACCACCACACTGTTGTCCATGTCCATGAGTCCTTTTTCCTTTTCTTCAGTTTCTTCACCCCCTAACCTCCCCCCACCCAGCTGTCATCCTGCTCTCCGAGTCTGTCCCCATTTTCCTTGTTAGTTTAGTAAAAATATATTCTCTCCTGTATTTGGATTGGTTTACTCCTTCCCCATTCTCTGGCAGGAAACAATTAATGTAGTTATTTGTCATTCAGTCAACAGTTTGTTTGTTTTCTTGGTTTAATTGCATGCTTATGTAGCAGGCTTAGGCTGGGAAATAAAGCCACAGTTGCCCAGGGACAGTCCCGGACCACAAGGAAAGTGTGGCCTAGAGAAGACAGAGGAGTAAACAGCACAGAATGGGCACTTACTCTAGTTTAGGAAGTTGAAAAAACTTCTCAGAGGCAATGGTATACTGAGACCATAACAATGAATAAGCTTTATCCTAATGAAGGAATGATGAATTTTTTTAATCAGATAAATTATTTGCAAAGGTGCGGAGTATGCATCTGATGGATTCCAATTAATTCAGTAAGGTTGAAGAGAGAAAGGTTAAGAGGTGAAGACTGGACAGCAAATGGGACCCGCGTCATGAGTTATTTGATATGGTATGTCCAGGAACTTGGTCTTGATACTTAAACCATAGTGACATAGATGTGAAATGGTCAAGAGTTTTGTTTCATAAAAGTCAGTCTAGCAGGGTGGTGAAAATGGTAATGCAGAAGTTTGGGCTGGAGGAACAGGTCTAAAGGCCTTTAGAATAATACAAAAAAGAGATGATAGTGGCCCAATAGCAGATGTTAGGGGGAAGCAATAGGATCTGGTGTTTGATTAGATGAGGCCTCCACTGTGAGGGGTAGGAAAGGAAGAAAAAAAGAAAAGCAGGTTTTTGCTATGACCCACAAGAGGTAAAGGAATGCCCTTCCCTGAGGTGGCAAATCCAGGCAAAATGGGAAGCATAGTTGCTGAGTTCAGTTTTGATTATATAAGCTGAGTTTGAGGTGCCCGTGGAACATGCAGTTGAAGCCATCCAATACGCGTTTGGATGTGGGGACGTGGAACCCAAAAGAAAAGTCCTAGAAAGAGATGTAGTTTAGAATTATCAATAAACAGAAGAATGTAAAGCTCAGTTCTCAAGCTCATGGTTATGAACATGGAATTTGTGGCTCCATGGCTTAAGTTCAAATCCTCAGTCTACCTTTCCTGTTTCTGTGACCTTGGGAAAAAAAGTTTTTTGTGCTTCAGTTTCCTCATCTGTAAAACACGTATTATCGTAACATCTACCTTGAGGATTCTTTGGTTATTGCCCACAATGCATTTAATAGTACATGACCAATAGTAAGAATTAAAAACATTAATTATAATAATTCTACTGTGGCATATTCATAGATATACTCCCAGTGCCTAGTACAGTTTCTGGCACACAATAGGGGCTCAGTAAATAATTGCAAAAATAAGTGAGTTACTTTCTAGTATGAAATCCCATTCTGGAAGAATGTAAAGAGTCAATCTCCATTCCTCCTCCCTCTGTTTTATTTTGAGGTTCTACCTGAATTCCTTGTGTGCATGTATTGTTAGGACATTGAGCGGAGGTGGATGCAAATGATAGGAAAATGTAGTCCTCGAGAATATGCGCCTAAAGGAATACACTGCCGGGACTATCTTCCTGGCTGGCTTTGTTCCCCTTGGGCTCCCCTGACGCATATCTCATTCTCCCCCACATTTACTCATCATATATTATGCAGCAAATATTAACTGAGCATCTACTATGTGCTCGACATGTTCTAGGGAGTGGGGAAATAGAAAGAAGATAAATTTCCTGTTCTTGTGAAGTCCATGTTCCCATTCCCCCTCCATTCACATGGTCACTTTAGATTCAGAAGCTCGCTCTGCTATTCTAACACCACTTAAGGATAGTATGTGGTACACTTGGATGCTTTGTAATGTGTCCTTGGGAATCTTTGCAGGATTGTCCATGATCATGTGACTAGAGAGATCAAGCAGACATTTTCTCTTTCTGGTGGTGCCATTCTCTTTAGTCTCATACAAGGTCCTTCTGCCTTCTCTCTTGTAGATACTCTTTATCTTTCCTTTCTTCCCTCTAGTTAAGGAGGCTTTCTTTTTCTAGTTGGAGAGGAACACCAGTGTCTACACACTTGTTCTCCTAGACATTTCTGTATATACTGAAAATACTCCCTAAGTTTCCCCAAAGCTAGAAACAGGAAATCCAGAAACTCACAGGAATTTCTACTGTCTGCCTACCACATCTCTCCTTTGAGGAAGCACACTCAGAGCTATTCTTTTCTGGGAGGGTTATTAGGAGAGAAAATAAAAAGACAACCAAACAAAATCACTTCTCTATAGGAACATTATTCCATTACAGACATGTAGATAACCACTTGAACCATCCAAGTAGATGAGATGAGAGGTAGTCTTCATTAGGAGCCAAGTTTAGGTTTACCAAAGCTCTGATGGAATTACTTTAATTTTATCCTCCTTTTTTTCTTAGAGGCTCATTTACCTTAATTTCTGGGGTTTGTGTGTGTGTGTTAAATGTCAGTATTTCATTACTACATTTTTTTTTTAAAGATTCTATTTATTTATTTTTAGAGAGATGAGAAGGGAGGGAGAAAGAGAGCAAAAAAAAAAAAAAAAAACATTAAAGTGTGAGAGAAACATCCATCAGTTGCCTCTCACAGGCCCCCAGCTGGAGACATGGCCCCAGTCTCAAGCATGTGCCCTGACCAGAATCAAACCAGTGACCTCTCGGTCCGAAGGCTGGCACTCAGTCTACTGAGCCACACCAGCTAGGGCTCATCGCTACATTTTTTTAGTTATGTATTTTACCACTTACCTTTCACTTATCCCTGCCCCAGGGTTCTACCAGGGTGGCAGGGAGTCCCGGGCTGAGAAATGCTGAAATGCTGGGGTGCCAGAGGCTCCTTCCAGATTTCACTTTAAGGGATCTGGCTATGACACCTGTCAGGCAAATCCTCAACACCTCACCTTCCTCACTCAGAAGCGCAGTGTGGCAGTGCCCCCGGGGCCTGCCAGGTGTTGGGGGACCATGCTTTGACCCCAAGGCTGTGCAATGGTGGCAGGATTGCCTAAAGCCAGAACAGAGTGAACTGCGCATGTGCCTACGCAGGCTGCAAGTTTAATGCCTTCTGGGAGGCAGAGGGCCAGTAATTTTTATTAAATCCAATTCCCCTATTTCCTTTAATATGACTGAATTTTTTTTTAATGATGCCTGTTGTCTCCCCGCCCACATCGCCAGGTATTTTAATGGATATATCTGAGTTAAGCTCAGTCACCTGGCAGGTGAGTTTGGAAAGTGTTTTAAAATTCTTTGTCTCTATCCACTATTAGTGGGTAGTCAAGTCACATGTTGGCATTTTACTAAGTCTCAGTTCTTAGGAGTATTTTAACTTTTTTTCTTCCAGAACCATCATTGAAGAATGCCTAAGCAGCATTCAAGATCAGGTTTTTACTCATGGACAGAGACAACAGTATGGGTATTACCAGAGGAAAAGGGGGTGAGGGGGGCGTATAGAAGAAGATAAAGGGGGATAAATAGTGACAAAAAGAGACATGAGTTTGGATGGTGAACACACAACACCATCTGCAGTTGTTGTATTACAGAATTGTACACTTGAAACTTTTAAATTTTATTAACCATTGTCACGACTACATTCAATAATTTTTTTAAAAAGTACCTAGAGAATTATAATAGGCACACACAACACTTTACTTGGGAGGAAAGCCAAGTATTATGCTAAGAAAATAAAAAGTTATATAAGTAAAGAAATATGATCTTAGCATGCTCCACGTGCCAGGCATGAATAGCCTTTGCATGGACGTTCTAGTGTAAACACTCGATATCTAGAACAGAAGCAGCGGTGTAACTCCATTGGCAGGCTGAAGTAAGAGGGGCAGAGAACGTGTTAGAAGGGCAAATGCAGTGGGTACAAGCATTAAGTCCTCATTTTCTACTTTAGGAAGCCAAAGAAAACACCTAACATTTAAAAAAGTCAAGAAATAGTAATCTGCGCATGTTAGAATACGGATGTAAACACTAGAAGAAAGATTTTTTAATGTCAAAAAATTGTCTTGAGAGAGCAGAATTTGGGGGTAGAAAAGGGGTGAAGACTGCTGTTTCCATTATAAGCCTGATTATATAGGTAGATATAGATAAGATATACAGATATGTACACACACATTAATTACAATAAAAATTTAAATGCAGAAAAAAGTTCTAGAGTTTAGACTTTTCCTTTTATAAGTTAGTAAAATCAGGTCATTTGCTTGCCCAGAGTTGTGACCCGGTTATAGCAAAGCTGGAACTACAGAACCCAGGGCCCCTGCCTCCATTCGAGGATAAACTCTAACATACCAGCTGGCCACAGCTAAAATCACTGGAAATAAAATGAAATAACAACTCTCCATTTTGCGGCAGACATCAAAACGATATCTAGATGAACCTGTATTGAAGTGGTAAAAAAGTGATACGTGTAATTATGTGCGTTCACCCTGCAGTGCCATCCTGGCTCTGTTCTTCCACTCTGCAGAACTACCCACTATTCTTCCAGCAAAGACCTTTCTAATTAAAATGTCAGGGCTGGTGAAATTTTCTCCTTACCTATTTAGTTCTTCTGGTTGGTCAAAACATTCAAAGAACATACAGTAGATTAATTGGAGAAAAATCAAAATTTTACCCGCACAACTGGCGGATGAAGTGGATTCCGGGCGGTTGTTGGCGGAGGCCAGCAGAGACTGGGGTGGCTGGAGGATGAGCGGCGCCCACTCCTGGCTGATGCTGTTGCTCCATTAATCTCAGTGCTCACAACAACCCCCGACACAGAGACTATTACTCGTCCCATTTTACGAAAGAAAAGGCTAAAGTACAGAGAGGGTGATCACATGTCCAAGCTGACACATAGGGGAGGAGTAGAGCCAGGATTTCAACTCAGTCTGGAGCCACACTTTCCCAATCATACCTGCCTCTTAACAAGAGGACTTTGTTTATGATATTGAATCTACTCCTATGCTCAATCATTTTTAATAATATTTAAAACTAAAGATTTAGTTTCTGATGGAGAAATAGTATTAAATATATTAAACCACAATGCAATAATTAGTACCAACTAATTGGTTAAAAGGCAAGCAGTATCTATTTTAGTGCTTACTATAGGAGAGATGGTAAAAAATTAGAATTTGTTTTCTTTACTGTAGTCTTTTATTGGCTAATCACACTATTAAGTGCTGCTTATAATAAAAGTATATGGAGACTTTTTAAAAATATTTATGTTATCTGAGACCTCTCTTTTCACTTTTATGGAATCCACTCTTTTGGAATTTTGGTTGGAGGCAGTGGCCTATCGGAATAACATAGGCAAAGAACCCAGACCCTAGCTCTCTCCCTAGGGTGTAGCCATATGGGATCACTACCCATGCTCCAGGCCTGGATGCCGAATGTGGAAACAATGGCTTAATGGACTAGGACAATTGGAATTATTGGCAATGCTGGTGTTGGCCCCTAGGTTCTTCCAGTGGTCAGCTCCTCCTGCAGTGCCATCCTGGCTCTGTTCTTCCACTCTGCAGAACTACCCACTATTCTTCCAGCAAAGACCTTTCTAATTAAAATGTCAGGGCTGGTGAAATTTTCTCCTTACCTATTTAGTTCTTCTGGTTGGTCAAAACATTCAAAGAACATACAGTAGATTAATTGGAGAAAAATCAAAATTTTAATGGGTGCACATGGGGAATTTACATAAGCATAAAAATTCTGTAGACAGTGCAACAATATTGGGATATAAGACATTTTTGGATGAAGGAGAAAGGGAGGAAAAGGGTGTTAGATTTTGGACGTGAGAATGGGTGATTTACAGTTCATTGACGAAGTGCAGAACACACATGACAGGAAAATTCTTGCTAGGTGTTCCAGAAACAATGGGACACAAGGTGGGGGTTTCTAGTCCAATATGCTTGAAGTCCTCCTGACTAATGTTGCAGTGTAAGATTCTTTTTTCCCCATAAATTACTTTATTGTTGTTCAATTATAGTCGTCTGCATTTTTCCCCCACCAATCCCCCGACCCCAGCCAAAACCACCTCCCTCCCTTGTTTCCACCCTCCCCCTAGGGTTTGTCCATGTGTCCTTTATAGCAGTTCCTGGAAACCCTTCTCCCTACAGTCCCCTCCCCCCCTCCCCCTGGCTGTTGTTAGATTGTTCTTAATTTCAATGTCTCTGGTTATATTTTGTTTGCTTTTTTCTTTTGTTGATTATGTTCCAGTTAAAGTGAGATTATATGGTATTTGTCCCTCACCGCCTGGTTTATTTCACTTAGCATAATGCTCTCCAGTTCCATCCATGCTGTCAAAAAGAGTAGGAGCGCCTTCTTTCTCTCTGCTGCCTAGAATTCTGTTGTGTAAATGTACCATAATTTTTTGATCCACTCATTTGCTGATGGGCACTTAGGTTTCTTCTAACACTTGGCTATTGTAAATTGTGCTGCTATGAACATTGGGGTGCATAAGTTTGGTGTTTCAGGATTGGTGTTTCAGGGCTCTTTGGTTATAATCCCAGCAGTGGAATTGCTGGGTCAAAAGGCAGTTCCATTTTTAGTTTTCTGAGGAAATTCCATACTGTTTTCCACAGTGGCTGCACCAGTCTGCATTCCCACCAACAGTGCACTAGGGTTCCTTTTTCTCTGAATCCTCTCCAACACTTGTTTGTTGATTTGTTTATGATGGCCATTCTGACAGGTGTGAGGTGGTATCTCATTGTGGTTTTAATTTGCATCGCACTGGTATGTCTCCTAAAGGAAGGAACGTAAAGGAAAGAATAAACAAATGGGACCTCATCAAATGAAAAAGCTTCTGCATGGCTAAAGAAGACAGCATTAAAATGAAAAAAGAACCAACTATATGGGAAAACATATTTGCCAATGATACTTCAGACAAGGATTTGATCTCCAAAATATATGTAGTGTAAAATTCTTAAGGTGTTTAAGTCAAGTTCCCTAACCTTCTCATTGGAAATCTGAATCTCATTAAAGAAAAGGGGAAGTAGATCTCTCTCCCTGAGTTGGTCAGCCTTTAATTGATTTCAGTTGGAAATTATCTTCATACTTTGGGGACACTCGCTCCCAACCCCCAGAAGAGTCATCTCTCTTGTTTGTAACCAAAAACTATAATCAGTTCAAATCATATAGTCCTTGCTTGGCAAATAACTTCTGGCTTATAATATGGCCCGAGAACCTGTTCGCCTCACTCCTTGGTATGTGTAAAGGGCTCAGGTGCTATGAAGTATTGGCTTGCTTTATTGTTATTTCAAAAGCAATATAGGATTTGTCATTTTTATATATCCATTTCTCAGCAAGAAGCTTTACTATATCATGATATATTTCCATTTTTTACCTTTATTCACATCTTATTTCTTGGAAGCTCAATAAAAAATTATTGTTAGCTTAACTCAGACAAAATAGTTCAAGAATAAGTGTTGTTAAAATAAGCTGTAGATAATGTTGATTGGTAAAGCTTTTTATTTATTTACTTATTTTTATTTAAAGAGGATATAATCCATGCGACTCAAAGCTGTTGGTCTCCAACATGCTGACCACAACTGCTGTTATGTGCTCGTGTTCACGCGCTCACATGCATATCTGAGAAGCAAAACAAGACAAGGAGGCAAGAAAAGTAAAATAACTTAGCCTTTTACTTTAATAAAAGGTCATAGTGTAACAGAGCGCAGCCAAGAGGGGGGCTCCAAATAGGGATTTGTAAATGAGGTCCAGAACTCAAGGTGTCCAGGAAATATTAGAAAAAAAAATATATAGGATGTCCTCACCCCCACAAGTTTGACCTGGAGGGGATGGGACTCCTGGAGCAGGGCCATTCAGAGCTGTTTTGTATAGCAGCAACTTTGCAGCTAACCTCTGGCATGGTCATTTAACATATCTATAACCTTTAACTGTTTTCATAGATATGTTAAATAGCTGTGGCCATGTTTGGAACCAGGGGGATGGAAGTGACTTCCACCCAAGATGTAACTGGGAGGCAACTCTCCCTGGTCACAGCATCTGTGTGAGAGCTTGGAGATGCTTGGCTCCATGCCATGGGGCCACACCTGCCCTCAGTTACCATGGCAGCCCAGTAAAGCTGGAAGAATACAGAAATGCTGGCAGGTGTAGCGGACTGTAGGAGGAGTTGGGCTGCAGAGGAAGATTGGCTCAGGGATTTAAATCCAGGTGCAGCAGCCATGCCAAGGGGCGGGGGGGGGGGCACACGGCTTTTGGTGAGAGGGAGAACCGCAGGGCTTTGGGCTCCCTTTGACACACAGCTTAGGAAGCTGGGAAGTAAGATGTAGGAGCGATGAAGAGCTCTCTCTTAGAGGTTTGGAAGAATATAGGAGAGATGCTGCAAGAAGGAGGGACAGGACCATGAGGCTTTGGAGGAGTGGGGACCACTCAGCCTGAGAGAGAGAGAGAGAGAGGACCATGTGGCTTTGGGTTGCTCCTTTTGCCACGTGGCCTGGGAAGCAGGAGAGACTTTGCCTGGAAGAAAAAGGGGTGAAAAGACTCTTGCTGGTAGGCCATGAGAAGGTGCCACATGGTTTTGGATTAACTGGAGATCGCGGTGGCGACACGGTGGTTGGTGCTGTGACCGAGGGGCTGCCTGAATCACGGACTTCTACTTCTTTTCCTGAGATATGGTACTCCGGACTGGGCAAAGGGGAGAAGGAAGGACTGTGTGCATTTGTGGGTATTCCAAAGAACTCTAGTATTTTAAAGAAGACATTAAGTCATTACTCCAAGCCTGTAAAACTTGTAAATAAATAATTCCTTTCCTTTTCACCAGTCTCTGGCACTGAGAGGTGTCTTTCTTTAGGCAGCGTGCAAAACGAACCTAGTACAGGTAGGGGGAGCACAAAAGGGGGCCCTTTTGGTAACTATATCATTTACCACCCCAGTTCTGTTCTGTAACAATAGCATTTGTTTCTTAAACCAAACAACTTATAAGTGATCACATCCTCCCAAAAAACGTTCTAAGGGGAGTCACTTCAAATAGAAAGTGTAAAAGTAAAGGCACTTATTCCAGAAACTTGTTTCCTATGGAAATTTACCTTAGTTTATTTATAATTTATATTTATTATTTAATTTAGACCACCTAATAATTAAAAAATAATGAGTCATTACAATGCACTGACACATTCAATTTTCTCCCCTAGA
>PVJI01034019.1:0-10791 GCA_004026765.1 Micronycteris hirsuta | reverse complement strand
ATAAAATTTGTTCAAAGCAGACAGTAACATGGATGAGGTCTTTGGGAGGGAAGAAAAATAGTAAGTTGAAGAAATACAAGGATTGCAATATTTTTGGATAAGAAAGAGGAAAGAAGAAGTGGTGTCGGCAGCAGTGGCAGAGAAAGAATGTCTGAAAATCTTCTTATCCATAATAGCAAGAGAGAATTGGGGAAAAAATAAAAATCAACTGTTTCAGATTTCTGGAAATTAACCAACAAATTGCAACGGGCTGATGAGTGTTTATTTTAGCAATTACTGGTTTTTTCTTGTTCTGCCATAGAACGAACATTGAGGTGATATTGCAATAAAAAGAAGTGCATTTGAATTTTTAAAATCAAATTTCAGAAATGATTTGTACAGAATGCTTAAAGCCTTTTCCCTGTTTTGCACTGAATGAACTCCAATAAAATGAATCACCTCTAGGAAATCTTCCCTCACTCAGCCTGTGTTCAAATGTGTGTCCTCTATCCCCAGATTACCTTAAACATCTTATTTCACAGAACTAAAATTCTGTTGCAATTATGATTTTACAAGTTATTTCTCCTAAGAGTTCATTGAGGACAAGTACGATAAATCTAGACCCAACTCATTTCGCAGTTGCTCTTAAAAAATGACATAATGTTAAATCAGAAAGCAAGAGCAAAAAGAAAAAACGCCCGGGGGTAATCGGCATATGTGTTAGTTTTCCAAACTCAGGCTATTAAAATCAAATTTCTAAGTAATAAATATTGTACAAATTTATTTTCATGCCTTTGCCACACTGACAAAGTAGAAAAATATGTTGCTATGGATTCAAACAAAAGCTAAGGTTTCACATAAATTTTATTTTGAGGATTCAGTTAAAAATATATAGGATTTCCTCCCAACACTTTCTAGCATTGTATGCCATTTTAACTGCTTTTGAACATAGTAATAACTTGCAATCTAATATAATTCAGAGTGACTAATGACTTGAAAAATAACGGTGTACTTGAAAACAATTCATTTGTTAACATAATTTGCTGTGAGACTAAAGTCTCTAAGGCCTTGGTGGTCCACGTAAGTAATCCGAAGTCAATGCACTGAATCTGAGAAAATTAAAGTTAAGAACACCTAATCACAGTGAACCAGGCCTTCCAAACAAGGCAAGCGATTCAGCTGTGGCTTTGCACCTTCTCTATAAAAGCCTTTTCCCCAGCTCCTGGCAACGGATAACCATTTTTGGTTTGGTTCTGCCTGCTCTGAATAAATTTTTGCTCACATAAACTCTTCAAAATTTTAATGTACCACAGGTTATCTTTTAACACATTGAAAAGTGAAAGTAAGTTATTTTCACTAAAAAAAATGATGTGCCTTGATATAACATATATTTAGATAAACAAATGTTAAATGCATGGTTTGTTGACTTTTTGCTCATGGTGAGAATTTTCTTTTTAGTGAAGCCCCCAAAAGCCATTATCTCTGTTTCTCAGAATACAAAACAGCAGTTGACTATTGTGTGTTACAGAATACTTTTATTCTTGTGGTATAAAAGAACCAGTCTTTTTAGTGTGTAAATGTCACAAATTGCTAGGGGGAAACTCAGCAATCTTTGTACATTCTCCTTTTTTCTAATCTATTAGAATTCTTCCAGATTTCCTATTGCAACGATAGCCGTGAGCCTGTGATTACCACGGAACCAAAATGCAAATAGACTTTACGGTGGAAAATATACATGAAGAAAGAGTAAAGATTCATTCCCACTTTGCCTGCAACAGTACACACACGTAACAGTTTGATCTGATTCTACTAAAGCTAATGGGAAATGTCTAAATGTCAAGCTAATTTCTATCAATATGTACTAAACAAGTGCGTTTGGAATTAGGATTAAAGTTGCTGTTCAAGAAAAGTATTTGTTGAAATCCTGATGCTATACATTTTGAATCTGTTGGTTAATAGCATTTTAAACCATATATGCATATGCAAATAACACCTGTATTATAAGTGTTTCTATGGAACTGGAATTTTATTTTATAAATGACTTATTATGAATATTGACATGATTTAAAATAGAATGTGATTATTCATTTTAATCACATTCAACAGATACTCTGCTATATTGAATAATATTATTACTAATCATAGTATTTTAAATATAACAGGGGAACTCGATGTAAAGTACAATATAGAAAATTAAGCCATAAAATTTTGTCTGCATAGAATTTCCCTCTCATTTCCCCAAGACAGCCAGATATATGACTAAACAGAAATCTACAGTCAATTTTTTTAAAAAGATTTTATTTATTTATTTTTAGAGAGAGGGAAATGGAGGGAGACAGAGAGGGAGAGAAACAGCAATGTATGGTTGCTCCTCACATGGCCCTCACAGGGACCTGGCCCGCAACCCAGGCATGTGCCCCGACTGGGAATCGAACCGGGACCCTCTGGTTCCCGGCCTGCGCTCAACCCACTGAGCTACACCAGCCAGGCCTACAGTCAATTTTAACAAAAACATTTTGTCAATTTCAAAGTTGTTTTTTTTAAATATAGACAAAATATACAGACCATAATAATTAAATGAACTCAATTGGAGTTCTGCCACTAAACCCGTATAATACCTCCTAATATTTGAGTGGTGCCTTATAATTTAAATTATTTTTTTTCATACTTTATTGTATTTCCCCATGAAACATATTAGGATATTGGTCAAACATTATTAATCTCTTTTTACAGAACCAGGAACTAGATTAGAATCAGTTCATTAAGTTAAATGGCACACAGAAAACTGTGGGCCTGATTTTTAAAATAAATATCAATTTAATAGTTACTCCTTGATAATTTACTGCATCTTAGAGACAATATTTTCAATGAAAAGTTTTGTAATTGTCCTATAACAGAGTCATAAAGCTTTCTTGTGACTTTTGTTATATTTTAAAATATTTATTTAAAGTGCATACTATTTAGATACTCAAGTTCTAAGATTGTTTCTACATATGTATTTTAAACAGCTTCATAAACATGAAAACAAAATTGTGAATAGCTGAGAAAAATTCTTAATGACAAAAATTTAAAGCTCAAATAAGATTTATAAAATTGAATGCATATTTTCATATCTACCTGAAAATATTTTATACTAATTGTAAACTAATACAAAAACTATGTAGGTCATTTGTATTTTGAAAAGGTGCTTTTAAAGATTAATTCCCAAAATTCTGTACAAATAACTTGTACATAAGTAGTATTGTTTTGGGATCTCAGAATTTATAATGATTTTATCAGTGCCAGCGTCCCCGTTTTGAAACTGATAAATTGCATTGTGTATCTGCTATAATAGCTAATTTCCATTTCACATTTTTAGCCAGAATCTACCCCAGCTTGCTACAAAAATATAGACATTTGACTGGTAATTCTAGTAGAAAAGACGACTGCTTTACACGCTTTTGAGTAAACAGAAGTGCTTCCAAAGATGCAATGCCATCATCTTTCAAAAAAAACTATGAAATAACTGGGACACCTGGCAAGCGAGCCAGAGCATCTGCTCCAGTTAATCATTTCTAATGGACACCTTGTGGTGGAATTACCCTCAGATCTTGAACAATACGTGGCTAACACAAAAGCAAGCGACTGACTTTTCATTATAAAATAGGTTTTAAGTATTGGTTTGTGTAATCTGTGTTCGACTTAAAAGTAAAATAGGATAAATAGTGAACATTTTGAAAATAGTATGAAGAAAATATTTAAAAACTTATCGTTTCCAAATTTGACAAATGGTATTAAGAAGACAAAAAAGGTAATTTTGAAATGATGAAGGAATGCAGGTGTCTATGAACCCAGGAGCCCAGGCTTTCACTCATAGCACATGCGTAGCAGAGAAAACGGGTAACGGGTTAATGTGAGCAAATCAGAAATGGGAATCTTTATCCCGTGTCAGACAATGCCGAATAAAGTAGAACTAAAGTAAGTAATCATGGAGCATAAAGAACATTATTTTGATCTAATGATATAAACGGACTCTTCTAACTTGTAAAGAGGTTATACATGGAAAACTGGGTGTTTAACACTAAGGACTATGAGCTTCAGAACTATTTTGTAGTAGTAATGATCAATTATTAAACCTCGTTAAAATAGGAATGGTATTTGGAACACTTTTTGATTCTGTTTATATCAGTTTCTGAACAGATGAATCTACTCTACATAGTCCGCTGTCAGGTGATGTTAGTTGTTGGGCAGGGCACGTGGCCTGCATCTGGAGTCCCAGCAAATGTCTACGTCGTGTTCTGAGGGGTCAGCGCATATTCACTGTGGGGTAATTTATCACAGTAATGGCAATTATGACTTGTGTCCTCGTCTATATCTTTGATATACTTCCAAAACATAACAGTAAAATGTATAATCAGACACTCTCGGTTATTAATAAGAATATCAAATTTTAAATTAAACACTAGTGAATAAAGTTCTACGGTATTGCCAAAGAATGATATGTGAGCAATAATTCAGCATAATACAAATGAACAATAAAACTCATCCTATTTGTGGATTGAGACAATAATAATATCATTACCAAATTATTTTTTAAATATTTGTTTGATATGATCAGTTATTCCTTTTTGGAAAAAAAACACCTTTATCCACACATCCATCCATCCATCCACCTCTCCTTTACTTTATCTAGAGGCATAGCTAGAAGAAAATGTAGGTTCATTAAATAGAAAATACACATGATATCTTAGTATTTTAATTTTCAGTTTTGGACCATTTTGTGAAGTTCGGTTGTTTTTCCTAAGTTTGTTGTTCTTTTAGATTTCTTCATTTGAAAATTATCTGATTTTTCTATTACTTCCAATTTGCAAGAATTCTTTGTGTGACATTTAAACCCATTTCTAGTTACACACAGTATGTCTACTCTGTTCTTTAATGGACTTTTATTTATTTTTCCTACATTTCCTTCCTCTATTTTAGAATGAAGAATCCTAGCAGAGTTTAAGAATGTCGTGACAACCTAAAAAGATGCTGCACGAGCCACCAACATTCCGTGTCACTATTCTGAGCTTATGTCGCAGCCATGAAATATATTTTAGAATTTCAGTAAATTTATGTTTAAAATTGAAATCTGGTATAAGAGGAGAAAGCAGGGCACAGAGTAATTATTTTGGAATCAAGGGTAAGGATTGAGGCTATGAAATTGTAATAAAAATCACTATGCTCTGACCACTGTGGTTCGGTGGGTTGGGCGTTGCCCTGCAAACTGAAAGGTCGCCAGTTTGATTCCCGGTCAGGGCACACGCCTGGGTTGCAGGCCAATTCCCCCGGTTGGGGCAGGATCGATGTTTCTCTCACACGTTGATGTTTCTTTCCCTCTTTTTCTCCTTCCCCTCTCTCTATAAATAAATGCATAAATAAAATCTTTTAAAAATCATTTAAAAAATCACTATTTCACCACACATATAGGGAAGGTTATTAAGGAAATAATTAGAGTTCACATTAAAAAAGCACAAGCCTTGGCCTGGCTGGTGTGGCTCAATGGGTTGGATGTCATCCCACTGACCCGAAGGTGACGGGTTCAGTTCCTAGTCAGAATATATGCCTAGGTTGCAGGTTTGGTCCCCAGGTGCAGGGCATATGAAAGGCAGCCAATCGATGCTTCTCTCACATCGATGTTTCTCTTCCTTCTTTTCCTCTCCCTTCCTCTCTTGCTAAAATCAATAAGCATATCCTCGGGTAAGGACTGAAAAAAAGTACAAGCCTCTATACCAGTTTGGTACATACCATGTAGGCATGTACCAAAGAATGTAGCCCTTCTTGTGCCATCCTTGTGTTCAAATGTGTAACATGGGAAAACGTCTAGATCTTGAGATGATGGAATACCTCATGGGAATGTTAAAATTTAGGTATGTAAATAACACATACTTGGAAAACCATGTTGATAATACTGATACTATTCCAGCTCACGGAAAGGTTTCAAACACCACTCGGTTAGTCTTTGGAGAGTTTTTTTACCATTGCTAAATGCAATTAGAATCGCCACCATCCCACTGTACCTCCTGTGCTCACACACATGAACTTATACAATCTTACAGGTTATTCGAACAAATCACAATGATGATCTAGCACGCTAATCCTCTTTAAATGCTTGAACTGTCCTTTGGGACAATGGAACATTTCAAATTGAATTATGTTATTACCTGTTGTCCATGTTTTACTCTCATGGGGACTGTTTATTTCCTGGAAAAGGACCTTTTATCAAACCTGTCATTTTTTATAGGACCTGTTTTAAATGCTTTCCATATGTCCTCCGGAAAATGAAGACATGTGGTTCCTCCGTATAACATTGCCGCGTGCTCGCCACGATGTAGTTGTGTTACAGCAAACGTTTAGGCGTTTAATTTATGAAGTGACTCAGTTTAAATTATGTTTTCCTTCATGTCACACTAACTTCAAATGTTTTAATTACACTTATAAATTATACTTACACTTTGCAACTAATTATTAGAATATATTAGACATGGTGTTGAAAAGAAAAATAAATAGACATGCTAAAGAGATAACTCTGAAGGTTCAATATATCATTGTCAAAGGTCAAGAAGATTTTTGGATATAGTTTATAGCTTCTAATATTCAATATAAAAACATCAATAAGAAACGTGGAGACAAGAAATATTCACTACAACAGCAAAAATAAATTGTACACATTGTGTTACATTGCATTCAACTTGCTAGTTCTAAGCCAAAACCCTATTTTGACTCAAGCGGTCTTATTTAAAAAAAAAGTTGTACAAAAGGAAAGCAGAAAAAATTATTTTCCCTTTAATCTTCCCTTTCTTCCCATTTGTGTTGCTTTGTTATAAATAAATAACAACACGCAATGGAGGAAGGGCCTCACCGACTTTCCGTTTTGGAATTCCCGCAGTCCCAGAAATCACACCGATGCCGCAACTCAGAAAGTGAATCGACAAATCCATGATATTTACAGTCTCCAATACGTTAACAAAGGTTTTTCAGTTTTGTTTCTTCTGAGGAAAAAAAAAATTAATTAGAAACTTGTGTAATATGACTTGTATTGGTTCAAAAGGAGATTGTCAACTGATAATTTTCCTGAATGCAAGTTTCTGACTCTGTTTAACAGATGAAAATGTATTTGAATTAATATTTGAGTAAATATGACTTAGAACTTGTGCATATATATTGCCTTGAAAAAGCACAAGAAAACCCTATTATTTTCATATTCTGGCATTATTGATATAGAGAAAGTGAATATCCCTCATAAAATACAGAGAATTGTTTTAACTCAAGGGGTAATTTAATATAAATACTTGCTCAATATTAACTTTTTATTTTCATAGTTATTATCATTGCCTAATTTGCTAAAATTTTCCCAATGGGGCATGCCTGTCTGGGAACGTATAGGGTTGTGATTTTTTCAAGGATCACCTCCACATCTAGTTCATTTTGTCCCCCCACAGATAATGAATATTTAACACCCAGTTCATGCTCAAAAGAAGCTGTTGAATTTATTTCTCTTACTTATATTGGTAAAATACAGTGCTGGCTTTATTTATTTATTTGGCATTTAGCATATTGCTTTTCACATAATACATATTCAGTATGTGTTTCACTTTGAAGTTAAGTAAAGTCAGAGTTAGTCACACCTCTAGTGCACATTGCTTATGATTATTGTACAATTTTTGTCATCTTAGGGCAAATCTTGTTTTGATTGTTGCTTTTATTCAATTTTAAATTTATTTCTAGTAGTATAGAATTTAGTTATTTTGTTTGACCTACAACTTTTTGAAATGTGCCATGAGAGTTCATCATTTCTGCTCCACTACAAGGAATGAACTTATTGTCTGCCGCTAGTAGGTAAGAGTGAGAAAACTTTTGATATATTTTTCTCATGGTGGATATTTTGTAATTGAATCATTGAAAGGTAAAACTTCCTGCATCATCATTCTAGTGCATTTAATTATGTTTCCCTTTATAGTAACTTACTCTGTCAATTCATAGCATTGGTTGCACATAGTGGTAATATACTCATGTAAGGGACTCCGATAGATTAGAACACTTAAAAAGTTATTATAGGATGCATGCCATTTTTAGTTATAAAGAATTTCAGTTTTTGCACCAGGCTTCTGTAATTTTGAAAGTATAGCAGCAGACATATTTACTTGTGAGTATGGGAGAGTTTAATAAACAGGTTTATTTTTGTTATCAGAAAGGTTCAGGCGAGTGGCTTTTCTTTTAAGAGAATTCAACTTGACAGGCGCATATTGTGCCACTGGAAAAGTGACTAATCCTTATAGTCGTGGATTAGTAAAATGCCAGTGTGAAAACTTGTCATAAATACTAAGCTTAGCCCAGTGAATGTCTTTCCACCATAAGACAGAGAAAAAAAACGCTCTATAGAAATTATCACCCTGTTTGTGTGTGTGCGCATGTCTACCATTTTTTGAATTTTTAATTATATTTCTCTCCTAGAAAAACAAATTTCTCTCAAGTTAATGTAAATTTTGCTTTCTGCCTTCTTTCATCCATCACAAGATCAAAATAGAAAACAGTGAGAGAAAAGACATACAGTGTATCACTCTGAGTATGATTTTTTTAAAAAAAACAAACTCCCGTAAATTCATCTACTTTATTTATTTTTATTTATTTATTTTTTAAAGATTTTATTTATTTATTTATTTATTTATTTATTTTTAAAAGATTTATTTATTTATTTATTTTTAGAGAGAGGAGAAGGAAGGGAGAAAGAGCGATGTGTGGTTGCCTCTCACATGGCCCTCACTGGGGACCTGGCCCGCAACCCAGGCATGTGCCCCGACTGGGAATCGAACCGGGACCGCTTGGTTCCCAGCCCACGCTCAATCCACTGAGCTACACCAGCCGGGCTATTTATTTATTTATTTATTTAGAGAGAAGGGAAGGGAGGGAGAAGGAGAAGGAGAGAAACAGCAATGTGTGGTTGCCTCTCACGTGGCCCGCACCGGGGAGCTGGCCTACAACCTAGGCATGTGCCCTGACTGGGAATCGAACCGGGATCCTCTGGTTCCCAGCCCGCGCTCAATCCACTGAGCTACACCAGCCGGGCTATTTATTTATTTATTTATTTAGAGAGAAGGGAAGGGAGGGAGAAGGAGAGGGAGAGAAACAGCAATGTGTGGTTGCCTCTCACGTGGCCCGCACCGGGGACCTGGCCTACAACCTAGGCATGTGCCCTGACTGGGAATCGAACCGGGATCCTCTGGTTCCCAGCCCACACTCAATCCACTGAGCTACACCAGCCAGGGCTGAGTATGATTTTTGATTATAATCATTTGTGCTCTGAAGTAATGTACAAAGTATATTTATGATCATGTCACTGATCTTAAATATTAACTAAGCCCCAATGATAGCAAGATGTTAAGTAGTGCAGTATCATTTGCATTACATGGAAGAGACATTTAATTTATAGTATACTTGATATTTTCTATGAATGTTTTATATTTTCTTTGAATACTTATTAGCTGTATAATTATGAGTTTAATATATTATAATTCACAAAAACGTAGCATTGAAATACATCTATCTGGTCTTCCTCCTAATCCTGGTTTCCTTCCATAAGCAAAGGCTATTCCATGTATTGAAATCATTCCCAAGGTCAGCAGCTTGGATATTTTATATATCCTAATAAAATTATAATGGCAGTTAAATAAAATAGTTGTATTTGTGCCTTTGGACAAGAAATCCAGACATCGATTCAAAGAATTGAGTTGAGATTTTAAAAAGTCATATTTTCAAAGTGATATGTGTAATGTGAATCATTAAAATAAGGTATCTCTGAAATAAGGAAAATGATATTTAGAGAAGTTCAAGCCTTTTCAAGCCTATACCACTACTTCAACTGAGAGTACAATTCATATCTTCAAGTTGCCAACCTTAGTGTGGATTTTCAAACAAGATTGACCACAATCTATGTGTGACTTCTGCAGTGAAAAATGGAGGGAGCGATGTGGCTGCAGGAGCCTGTAGAAGTCGTCAAACAGGACGACTAACACTGCAGACGGAAGCAGGAGTCCAGGAGAACCCTCAGCAAACACACACAATGCCAGATCCGCAGCTCTAGGCAATTTCAGTGAAACAGGGAGACCCAGGAAGAACCCAGTCTGAGGGCTTCAGAAGCAGGATGTTGCAAGAGTCCGTAACAGAACGTGAAGCTCTCAGACAGATGGGAAAGTTAAAAAAAGGTTTTTAAAATAACAAGATACCATTCTAGACTGGGACCAGCAGAAAAAAAGTTACTAGTAATTAGAAAATTTCACTTCCTGAGGACACAAATGAGTTCAGCAGACAAAAATTGTGAGGTACAGGGTTCAGAATTTATATTGGAGAAGCTACCATTGCAAGTATTGTAGAATACGAAAGTGTATTGGTTAATAGGGTAACAGAACCACTGGGTTCTATTGCTCTGGATTCTATTGCCTGCTGCCAATAAGAACTGGGACTCCCAATGCCAGAATTTTATGACAAGGAAAAGAACTATTTATTCACAAGTTATACTGGTTTAGAATAATGGCAGAATTCTGTCCTTAAATCTCATTCTCTTTAGAAACAAACAAACAAACAAACAAAAAAATAAACACACCCACAAATGCATAGTCCTGCCCTGGCTTGCCAAATCAGGCTACTTAGAGGTACTGTCTCTCAGGAAAATAGATGTCTGTAGCTTAGCGGGTTGGATTCCCGTCTGGTTTCTTGTGGTTTTCTGGTTTCTTCCAATGTTCGTGCTTAGCTAGCTAGGCTCCTGCTCTTAACTGCATCCTCATGATGGGGGAGGGA
>PVJI01034018.1:0-10792 GCA_004026765.1 Micronycteris hirsuta | reverse complement strand
TGTTGATCCCTGGAAGAGCTGTGTTCTTCCTCATTAAATATTAGGGAAGTTTGGTGTAAAAGTTTAAGAGGCATTGAGTACACCCCCCTCAAGGAAAAAAGATCCATCAGGCTCCTCTCGGGACCGTTGTAAAATGTTTATTCATTTTTAAAAAATGTATATTTCAATTACAGTTGACATTTAGTATTATTTTACAATAGTTTCAGTTGTAAAAGCGCAGTGGTTAGTCATTTATATAATTTACAAAGTGATACCCCCCATAAGTTTAATAGCCACCTGGCACCATACATAGTTATCACAATATTATTGACTGTATTCCCTGTGCTGCACTTTACATCCCTGTGACTATTCTGTAACTGTCAGTTTGTACTTTTTAATCCCTTCAAGCTTTTGCACCCAGCCCCCCCCAACCTCCCTCCCTTCTGGCTACACAGGTTTGTTCTCTCTTCTCTGTATCTTTGAGTCTGTTTCTATAGTTGTGAAAATTAAGCCCCACTAGACTACTTTTCTTCTTGAAAACCATGGGAAGATTATTACCTCCTTAGGCAATAAGGCCTAGTTATGGGTTGTTACAACAGCTTCCTAACTGGTTCCTCAACACCAGTCTTCCTCGCCAAACCACGGTGCAACCTGAGTGAACTTTGCAGAATGTAAATCTGGCAATGTCAAGTCCCTGCTAGAAACTCTGAAGGGCCCCCATTTCCTTAGGTGTAAAATCACCTTTAGGGCTTCCTCTCCCACCATTCCATATCCACTCCTTTAGCCCATGCCTTGCCCTCTTGCCTAGAACTGCTCTCTTGGTTGGTTAGCTCCCATTCAACATGCAGGGCTCCCTTTCTTCTCTGGGAAGATCTCCCTATTTGAAGCCACACGTGTACACGCCGCCCCCCCCCCCATCCTCACCTCCCCTTTACTGAGCAGATGCCGGCTCCAGCAGCCAGCAGCCAGCAGCTCGCTGTGCTCCGTTCCTACAGCAGCAATTTTGACATTGGCTTTTTCTCACCTGTTTTTATGCATTCGTCTGTCTTCCCACTAGACTGTGTTCTCCATGCAGGCAGGGCCCCTACGCGGGCCTGGCCCACTGGGGTCATTGGAGAATGTGAGTTTCTTCCATTCACGGACTGAACAAAAGGACATTAGGGATGGAGCGCTTCTTTTATAACTACCAGTCGAAGGGGGTTGGGGGAAAGTCACCATCAAATCAAATTAATCAGTCTTACAAAGAAGAATGCTCTGTCACTCACTAGTAGCTTCACCTTGGATCTGTCACTACCTCTCTGGGGCCTCAGTTTCTTATGCGTGAATAGTAACAATAATGACAACAGCACCTGCCTCCCCGGATGGTGGAGGGGATTCGATGAGTTGGTGCCACCGTTGCTGTTGCTATCAGGCCGACAGCGCTGGGCAGCGCGCTGGGGACGGCTCAGCAGCGGCGGGCAGGCGCTCAAGCAGCGGAACAAAGAGGGCGGTGCGGCCGGGCTGCGAAAGGGCGACCCTACCTCGGTAGCTGCAGATAGGACGGCGCTTGCCGGGCTTCAGTGTGGGGTAGGGCAGCGGCTCGCCATGGAAGTCGAGCCACACGGGAAGCACGACGCGCGGGCTGTGGTTACAGAAAATAACCTGTGACTCCTCGTTCGAGTCCACCGAATGCAGCACCGGCTGTGGTTTCCCCGCCTCCATCTCCTGCGCAGCACCAGCCTCTTCCCGATTGGGATTCTTCCCCCCGTACCCTTTGGGCCGTACTCCTCCGCGCGCGCCTCGGCCTCCGCCTGGTTCGCAGCCTTTCCGGCACTACCTCTGGAACCGAGACAAGTCGGGCCTCGGCGCCTGCGGATTCGCTGGCCGCAGTGGGTGGGCAGTGTAGGGGCGGGGCGGGGTGTACGAGGGCGGGGCGTGCGTGCAGATCCTGGGCAGGCGACTGTACCTGCGGGGACGGATCTAGCCACCACTGGGATCTAACCTCACTGAGGCGGTGGGCGGTGCTAGAACACCACATTCGCCGGTGCCCCTAGAATTCGGTGTCTTCCTTCTTGTTAGTTTCCGTAGCTTCATTCGTTCTCGTAGGACCTTCATGGATTTTTGACATATTCTCCTTACCACCTGTGCTATTATTTACTTAGTACATTTGTGACTTTTGGGTCGCAAAGTTAAATTTTATACAGAAGAGTGTAATAAGGTTAAAATTTCCCCTTATCCCAAGTTCCCCTAGACACCCAGAAAAAGTTCCTGGAAACATCAAGTATCGTCAGCTTTTTGTACTTCCTTTCAAAGGTATTCTATATATATGCAAGCTATTAAACAAGTTTAAGAATAAATTTTATATCATTACCACCAATAGAAATTCATTATTCCTTGCCATAGAAGAGCACAGTGGAACTAAGTTCAAAGAAAACAAAACAAGTTATTAAAATTTATCTACTGTCTATTAAAGCTCTGACCCTACTTTTTGGTTTAAAGGGATTAGCCAAGTGTTAGATACTAGATGTCAAGTGTTAGGTGTCAAATCCACTTTCTCCTGAACATAATGAGAAAGAATAAAGGAAACTGAAAAGGGAATCACTTTTCACAGTGCAGTGTGTGCCCTCTGAAATTCACACCCACTTGGGTTCTCCTTCCAGGTCTAGCTTCAGATAAGTGATGTTGAGCAAAACTCTTTAAATTCTCTGAGCTTTTATAAACAACTAGAACAGGAACAGAATCACTGAAATGGAGATCACATGGAGGATTATCAGCCGGGAGGTGGAGGCGGGAGAATGGGGGTAAAAGGTACAGAGAATAAGAAGCATAACTGGTAGGCAGAAAACAAAGGGAGGTTAAGAATAGTATAGGAAATGGAGAAACCAAAGAACTTACACATACAACCTATGGAAATAAACTGAGGGTGGGGAGAATGCTGAGGGAGGTGGGTTGCAGGGTGGAGTGGGATAAAGGGAAGAAAAAAAAATTGAGACGACTGTAATAGCATAATCAATAAAGTATACTTTTTAAAAATTATCTGAGCTTTTCATTGCTCATCTTTGAAACTGGCATTTTTTTTCTTTTTTCTTAATTTATTGGAGTGATTGGCTAATAAAATTATATAGGTTTCAGGCCCGGCTGGTGTAGCTCAGTGGATTGAGTGCGGGCTGGGAACCAGAGGGTCCCGGTTTGATTCCCAGTCGGGGCACATGCCTGGGTTGCGGGCCAGGTCCCCGGTGAGAGGCAACCATACATTGCTCTTTCTCTCTCCCTTCTCCTCTCTCTGAAAATAAATAAATAAATAAAATCTTTTAAAAAAATTATATAGGTTTCGGGTGAGGATAAAATTTTTATAATAAATAAGTAAAATAAAACAAGGGGTAGGGGCTCTGGCCAGGTTGCTCAGTTGGTTAGTGTTGCAGGTTCTAACCCTGGTTCAGGGCGCATACAAGAATCAAGCAATGAATGTATAAATAAATGGAACAATAAGTCGATGTCTCTCTCTCTCCCAAATCGATATAAAATTAATATTTCATAAATAAAATGATGAGGCTAAAATCTTCCTTAACTTTCACACTGGCCCCATATCCATCCTTCATCCTTAGAGGCAACTGCTATCTTGAGTTTGATGTGTATCTACCCAGGGGATTTCCTTCTAAAGTTATTTTAAATTCACATATACCATTCACTGAAATTGATGTATATAGATGTGAGTCTTGACAAAAAGACATGTTAACTATCACCACAATCAAAATACAGAATATTCTGTCATCCCCAAAAAAACTCCTTTGTGGTCAAACCTACACCCAGGCTTATGCCTTGGCAACCAATGATGTCTGTGCTCTTTCCCTAAAGGTTTGCCTTTTCCAGAATGTTCTATAACAAAGTCATATGGTTTGTAGCCTCTTAGATCTGGCTTTTCACTTAGCATAATGCGTTTGAGTCATCTGCGTTGTATGTATCAACAGCTTATTCCCTTTTATTGCTGACTGGTAGTCCACGTTCCACCCACCAACTGAAGGACATTGAGTTGTTTCCAGTTTTTAGCAATTATTAATAAAGCTGCTATGAACTGCATGTAAGTTTTTTGTGCATGTAAGTTTTCATTTCTCTTGAGTGAAAATCACCTAGATGTGAGATTGCTGGGTCATAGGGGAAGCGTATGTTTCACTTCATGAGAAATTGCTAAACTAGCCCTGGCTGGTGTGCCTCAGTGGATTGAGCACCGGCCCACGAATCAGAAGGCCAGTTCAATTCCCAGTCAGGTCACATGCCTGGGTTGGGGGCATGGGAGAGAAAACCAATCAATGTATCTCTCACATTGATGTTTCTCTCCCTTGCTTTCTCCCTCCTGTTCCTTCTCTCTAAAAATAAATAATTAAAATCTAGGAAAGAAAAGAAATTGCTAAACTGTTTTCCCAGAGTGACTGTATCGTGTTGCATTTCCACCAGCAATGAGTGGTCCACTGCTCCACATATTTGCTTGCGCTTAGCATTATAAGGCTTTGTTGTTGTTTCCATTCTAATAGATCACATAGTAGTATCTGTTGGTTTAATTTGTCTTTCCCAGTGACTGACACTGTTGAACATCTTTCATGAGCTCGTTTGCCATCCTTTCGTCTTCTTCAAAGTGTCAGTTGGGAGCTTTGCTCATTTTTTTGTTGTTGTTTTCTTATTGCCAAATTTTGATAATTTTTTACATATTTGCCCAGGCCATTCTACTTCTTTTCCAACACTAGTGTGTGGCCATCATCTATACGTAGTGATATACTTTATAGTGGTAAGAAAATTAAAACAACCATAAATCAAAACAAAAAACATACAATTTTGCTTCATGATATCTCTCCTATTAATAAGCTTGACAGTACACTATTCTCTGTTTTCCTGAGGTTTTGTGCAAATGTCATTTTTGTGTCCTTCCGGGATGCAGGGAAAAATACAGTGAATGACCACACTGTAAGCTCCAAGAGTAGAAACTGTGTTTCTCACCATTTTATCTCAGTAACTCATACACAGTAGACATACAGTGTGTTTAATGCTAATGAACAACTTCTTTAATATTTATTCATTTTTTAGAGAGAAAGATAGGGAGAGAAGCACTGATCAGTTGCCTCTTGCACACACCCCAATGGGGGACCGAAAATACAACCCAGGCATGTGCCCTGACGAGGAAGCAAACTGGCGACCTTTACTTTGAGGGACAATGCCCAACCAACTGAGCCACGCCAGCCACAGCACTAAAGAACAGCTCCTTAGGCAAATGGTTTATCAAAGCCAAACTGAATTTCCTACCATTTATTAAATCGGAACATCTTGCTGTTAAAAATATCATTAAATGGGTTTCACCTTATAATGTACAGTATTTTTTGGACTATAAGACATACTTTCACCCCCAAATTTGGGAGGAAAATGGGGGTGGCATCTTATAGTCCAAATGTAGCTTCCCTGGCTCACATTGGTGAAATATTATGTCAATTAAATATTTTACATTTTTCTTCAAAAAATTTTCCCCTATTTTCCTCCTCTAAAACGTAGGTGCGTCTTATGGTCCAAAGATACAGCATTTATTTTCTATTTTACTCTTCCAGTCACAATGGGATTGTCACACTCAGAGTTTTGAGGATAAAAATACATCTCAATTCAAAAACGTTTGATATATAAAAATTCTCTGTATTATTGTTGCAACTGCTCTGCAAGTCTGAAAATTTTTACAAAAATCATTTTTAAAAAGATTATGGTTTTGGAATGCAGACCCTAAATACCAGAAGGATGCAGACTAAGGCACAATATCAACCTCACACCTGGTAGTTTCAAGCCCAAACGTGCCAAAGGAAACCCTGCCCGTTTTTTGCAAATGCAAATGTTGATGCCAATGGACATCACTTAGCTACTTGTGACAATAAGATCCAGGGAGAAGCTAAGAAAGGACGAGCACAGCACAGAAAACAGAAAACTGACTTGGGAGACGGTGAATGGCTCTGGCTCTGCTCTGATCCCGAACAAGACCTGGGTTTTAGTGTTGGTTTTGCCACCAGGTGACTGGATAGACATGTCACACAACCTGTCTGGGCTTCTTTATTTTTCAAAAAGCAGGGGTGGGCTAGATTCTTTCTGAAATGCTCCCTTACCTTTAAGTTTTGTGAGCTAATCCTAACTTTTGGACAGCTTTTGTACTGGCTCACTTTTCTCCGGAAAGTAAACTTGAATGCCCCGATCCAACCAGATTTTCTTGTAGAAGCTACTTGACAGCCACACTGCCTTCAGAAATCAGCCGTATTTTTGTGGTTACTAATGGCACCAACTGTCTGCAAACTGCCAAAGTCCCCTAACTCACATTCTCCACAGGCACGTGGGGCAAACTTTTTTTTTTTTTGAAGGCAACAGTATGAAACTGAATACAAATCCTGGAGAGGAGCCTAGAGATGAACAATAGGCTTTCTATGCACTTAGTGTGGTCTACAGTAACAAATAATGCTTACGAACATGTATTTAGCCTTATGAAATAAAGGTAGAAAAATTCAAAGTACTGAGTGGCTTTGAACTTTAAGTGAACTAAGTGAATCTTAAACAAGAACAAGAGCAAGATGACAGAACTGGGTACATCTCTGATGCCAAAAAAAGAAGAAAAAAAAAAAAACAGTTCCCTGTTTTTCCTGATTCTGAAACCCAGTTCGTTTGTTTCTTTTTAAGATTTTATTTATTTTTAGACAGAAGGGAAGGGAGAAAGAGAGGGAGAGAAACATCAATGTGCAGTTGCCCCTCACGTGGCCCCCACTGGGGACCTGGCCTGCAACCCAGGCATGTGCCTCACTGGGAATCAAACTGGCAACCCTTTGGTTTGCAGCCCGTGCTCAATCCACTGAGCTACACCAGCCAGGGCTCAAGCTTGGTTTTTAAAGATTGAAACTGCCTTACTGTGAAGAGATTTGTGATCATTTTATGTCTCAAAGCTCACTGGTTCAAACCCCTTCCTCATTAGATTTTCAATTAACTATGTGAATTAAACCAAATTACAGGGTGAAATTACAACTCCAAGTGTATGTGAAACAAGATATTCCTTGAAGGCTCTTATGAACACCAGAGATTTTTCTTATTCTGCTCATTTCCCACTCAAGTTAGGAAACAGGAAAATGCTTCATAACTATCCTTCAGAAAGCATTGAGACTTCATGAGGAAAGAAAGATAAGCACATGTCGTTAACTTCCCTACAATGTCTAACGTGTGAAGGAGAAAACCAACTTAGACAAATTTTCATTATGGTAAGATGAATGAGTTCAGTAGACTCAGAAAATCTGGGTATATTTAACCTCTCTGAAACCCATTCTCTGTGTAGTTCAAATCAAAATTATCCTAATAGCATCTAGTTAAAAACAAAAACAATGATGCAGCAAACATAGGTTAAATGTAAAATATTAGCCCCAACTGGTGTGGCTCAGTGGATTGAGTGCCGACGTCGTCGGTTTGATTCCCTGTCAGGGCACATGCCTGGGTTGTGGGCCGGGTCCCCAGTAGGAGGCGCATGAGGCAACCACACATTGATGTTTGTCTCCTTCTCTCCCTTCCTTCCCTCCCTGAAAATAAATAAATAAAATCTTACCCCCCCCCAAAAAAAAAAGTACCTAATTCTTGATCCTGGAAAGGATAGGGTGAGATATTACAAATAATAAATTCAAGTGGTTGTTAAAAACACTGTATAGCTGAGCTCAATAACGTTCAAAAAACAGCACTTGACCAAAGCAAAGGATGTCAGTGTTATCTCCATCGTAAAATCCTGTTTTTAAACAAAAGTACTATTGTAAATAGTCTTCCAAAGGCCTAAGCAGCTGCTCTAAAAGTACAAAGCAGCTTGAGCTAAGTCAGTCAGTTCAATGGGTACTTACTGATTACCCACCTTCTACAAGGTACCCAGCTGGGTAATGGAAGAAAAGGCACCCACGTAAACTGTAGGATGCAGACATTAAGTTGGAGAATGATTCATAAACCCAGAGCTGTAGTGTTAGCATGAGAGGGACTGAGACAAGGAAAAGGACAGTACAGAGTAACTTCTATGTAACTGTATGAGCCTTTAGAAGAAGGCTGGCACAAGTTTATAGCAAGCTTTGGATTCTACAAAGAAAAGTTTAGACTCTTCTGTTTAAACTATTTGCTTTAACCCTGGCTGGTGTAGCTCAGTGGATTGAGCGCGGGCTGGGAACCAAAGGGTCCCAGTTCGATTCCCAGTCAGGGCACATGCCTGGGTTGCAGGCCAGGTCCCCAGGTCCCCAGTGAGGGCCATGTGAGGAGTAACCATACATTGCTGTTTCTCTCCCTCTCTGTCTCCTTCCCTTCCCCTCTCTCTAAAGAAAATAAATAAAATAAAATCTATAAAAAAAAAACCAAAAAACTATTTGCTTTAGAAAAGTAGACATTTAGCTCGTACCTTATAAAACCTGTTTTTAGAGCCCTGGATCAAATTGTATGAATGCTGGTATTGCAAAAAACGGTGAGCATCACACCTGATTCAACATTGTATCTTTTATTGGAGCATACATAACGTACCCACAAAGTAAGCACTTGGCAAATGTCTGCTGAATGACCAAATGATTCCCAGGATGAATTAGTCAGCTTGAAGTCCAAATATGGGGGCTCTGGCTGGTAAGTTACCCAGGCTTCGATCAAGCAGCTTCCCCTGAACGTGTTATGTTAGAATAACAATCCCACACGTCGATTCCTGTGGGATACATGAGTCCCATCTCCAGCTCCTCCCCCACCACCCTCACAGCAGTCAGACAGAGTTGAGGAGTTTATCAGTGAAATATCAGAGGCAGGCAGCCCAAATGACAGAAAGAAAACTGAAAATGTCCCTTCGAGCCAAGTCGGGGCCTGGCCTTGATCTCCCTAGAAGGACAATAAAGTGGGGTTAACAATATTACAATATTCTCTGGCAGCCCCCCTTGCCAGGGCATGAGCGTCTCTGCCAGGACTGTCTGCCACCCCCAAACGAAGGTGGGGAGGAGACAAAGGCTGTTTATGGAATCAATGCAGAGGCAATGAGAAGTGTAAGGAGAGTCAGAGAGAAAGAAAGTGAGAGGAGGGGAGGACCTTCACAAAGAGTCCAGGCTTTTGGCTCTGAGCGCCTCAAATACATTAACCAGTAGTTCTACAAAATGTTACTGAAAAGGTAAAATGCCTAATGTTTTCAAGAGTTCCCCGGGACTTCGCCCCACATGCCATATCACACTGTCAGATGTACATGGCAGAGCCCAAAGGCCACATTATTGACGAAAGAAAACCAAGAATAAGCCCTGTTGTTCTTTAAGGAGAGAGGAAGGAGTTGACGGCTGCTGGGACCTTTCCCACGGAGGCCTGTGTTCTGTAAAGCAACTTCCCAGCAGCAGCCTGGCACAGTTCTAGGTGAGGGTCTCACCTTTTGTCACCTGTTGAAGGAAAAGTGACAATTAGATAAATTCAAAAGGATGAGAGGGTCTAAGAAAAAAAACCTAATTTTAGTTCTTGAGTAGTAAGGAGTAGTAGAAAAGAAAATAGCTTTGGAGTCTCAGAAACCTGGTTCAAACCCAGGCAAGGTACTTAACTTCTCTAAGACTATTTCTGCTTCCAGGTTTTTTTTTTGGCAAGAAATAGAAATGTGTATCCTCTCTCGCACCGCCACTGCCTAGCCTCATGAGGAAACGTCTTGCCCGCCATACTCACCCGCGCTTCAATGTACTCTATTCTCCGTTCAAGGGCCGTCAATTTCTCATTTAGTGTTGCGAGTCTTGAACGACAAGACATATCTGGTAAAAGAAGACCGATGTTCAGGATTAATGTCATTCCACACACACCCCACTAAACTGATATATCCTGCTAAATAGAAATGGGAGCTGGTGGGCAAAGCAGGGGAGTGGCGAGGACAAGGTGAGAACTATCTCAGGAGCACAGCTGTTTAGAGTGGATTTATGCAGAACTTTCTACCAAATGTGGCAGGCAGAGAATACGGCCCCCAAAGCTGTCCATACCCTAATCCCTGGAACCTGTGCATATGTATCCTACACGACAAAAGGGAATTTGTAGATATGATTAAGGTTAAGAACCTTGAGATTCTGGATTGTCTAGAGAAGCCCAATCTAATATCAAGCCCATAAAGGTAGACGAGAAAGGTAGAAAGGCAGAAGACATTCAAAGTATGAGAGGGACTCAACTTGCCATTGTTGGCTTTGAAGATGGAGGAAGGGGGCCATGAGCCAAGGGATCCAAGTGACCTTTAGAAGAAGGTGGTAAAGGCTCTCAGCAGACAGGTAGCAAGGATATAGGGAACTCAGTTCAACAGGTGTTGAAGTCTACCAATAACCCAATGAGCAAGAAAACAAATCCTTTCCTGGGGCCTCCAGAAAGAAAGGTACCCTGCTGACATAATTTCAGCCCAGTGAGCCAGTGCTACACTTCTGATCTACACAACTGTGAAACAATAAATTTACATGATGTAAGCTGCTATATTCGTGGTAATCTATTATGGCAACAACAGAAAACTAACAGACCAAGGCTGTACGGATGACCATTTGCTAATAGGCAAACTAAGAGTTTCAAGAGAGGGAAAACGACAATAGGAAGAAAATAATCTCATTAGGGAAGAAAAGCAGAGGGTAAGAAAGCAGCAGAGCCCGGCTGGTGTAGCTCAGTGGATTGAGCGCGGGCTGGGAACCAGAGGGTCCCGGTTCGATTCCCAGTTGGGGCACATGCCTGGGTTGCGGGCCAGGTCCCCAATGAGGACCATGTGAGAGGCAACCATACATTGCTCTTTCTCCCTCCCTTCTCCTCTCTCTGAAAATAAATAAATAAAATCTTAAAAAAAAAAAAA
>PVJI01034017.1:0-10792 GCA_004026765.1 Micronycteris hirsuta | reverse complement strand
CACACAAACTGCACTTCACAGAGTAGCCTCTGCACTGGACTGCCTTTGCTGCTAACATGCCTGCCTGCACTGTGTCTCTGCCATCTGGTCAGCCTTTATAAAGGTTTCCTGGGATCCCATTTCAATCAATAGCACCGAGTCTTTCCCCATTCAATCAGAGCTGAGCAGTGCTGACCAATCAGAGCCACACTATTCTGATGAATCAGGACAGTGCCTTTAGACCAATCATATCGTGAAGATATGGCATCCTCATTAGCATGAGGACAGACCAATCAGGGACCAAAGGTAGAGACTTTTGTCTACATAAGCCAGTTCCCCTTTAGCTCTAGGAATGCATTTTCCACACGACACAGAAGACTGTTTCTCTAGCTGGCGCTGAGACGCTAAGGACATCTCAGCAGAGCAGAACAGACCAAGTGTGGAGCATAAAAGCACAGATTAGGTTGGAGCAGGACAGAGCAGAGAGGACCATGGAGGGGAACAGCTGTCTAAGTGAAGAGGGGCCTGGTTCCAGGGATGCCCATTGCGTAGTGGGGGGCTGCCTCACTATCAGGCTATTCTACAACAGTGCTGTTTTTCACAAGCCATGCTGTATTATCATTGAGCTGATTGCAGCAAATGAATGTTCCTTCTTCACCACTCCCAAAATTGGAGATTCCTGTTGGCATTGACTTGGTGCCAATGAGAACTGTTTGAATAAAGTAAATAAATATTAAAATGAAAAATGAATTCACTGTTCTAACTTAAGAAAAAAAATCAAATTGCCAAAATCTAGAATTTCAAACACAATTTCAGCCCTAGCTGGTGTGGCTCAGTTGATTAAGTGCTAGCCTGCGAACTAAAGAGTAACAAGTTCACTTCCCAGTCAGGGTACATACCTGGGTTGCTGGCCAGGTCCCCAGTTGGGGGCGCTTGAGAAGCAACCACACATTGACGTTCCTCTCTCCCTCCCTTCCCCTCTCTCTAAAAATAAATAAATAAAAACTTACAAAAGATAAAACCAAATAGAATTTCAAGCATAAAGCAATAATGATAAATACATCTGTTAACAGGGTTATACATAAGGGCTCTATGGTTTACTGTATTCTCAATCTCTGCTTGGTATTTATTCTACAGCCTTTCTTTAATTATTGCTTATAAATTGGTGATTCTGAAATCTATATACTAACCCAAAATTCATAAATTATCCATACGCTTATTGAAAATTATCTCATGGATATCTCACTGAGTAGTTATACAGAAGTTTGAACGGCATTTTATTTTTTAATATTAAATTTATTTGGGTAACATTGCTTAATAACATTATGTAAATATCAGTTATACTTTATTGAACAAGTTATTTTGTCCCTCTCCCCAACATGCCCATTTCCTCCCAAATGCACCATACAATTATACATACAGATGTCCATATACACTTGTATATATATGTATACATATACATATATATATATATATAGATATATATTTGTCTTATCACCCCTCATTTGATGGATATTTCCTTGTATTCTCACCATTTTATTTCTCCTCCAATAAATCCTTTCCATAACATTCTTCCTACCATTTTTCTAGACCAAGACTTAATCATCTTGGCTTAAAAATAGGATGACTGTCTCATGACCCCCCTGTATTGCAATCTGATTCCTTGCGTCTCCAATTTACCGCCTTAGTTAACTTTCTAAAGAATCCATAACACTTATTTTATCACTATACTATTTGAAACATTTAAATATCTCTTTCTGATATGCTTTACATAAGTTAACTTGTTCCTGACAGACCAAATAGTGTAAAAAAATATGTCTGCTTATCAGGAATATTTTTGCTGTCATTTTAATTAGAATTTGAATGTCTTTTTGCTTATCCATTGTACCAGGGGTCACCGCTGCTTATTTCCTATTTATGCCAGCTGCCTGATCCCTGTGAGCACTGACCTTGTGCACCCATAACTTGCATTGTAAAATATAGACTCTTCTATATATTTTATAGGCCCTTCACGATCTGATCTGTGTCTATTTTTCTAAACTTAACTTCAGAATCCCTTTCTCTTCAGGTCACTCCCTTTAGCAGTCTCATCTGACACTATTCTGTGGGGACACTGTAGAGCCTTTAAACCTCTGGAGATGCTGTTTATAATGTATGTGTCTTAGCACACACCGTCCTTCCTGACTGGAATATCCTTCTCTTACACTTCAACTCTTAGTGAAGTCTCCCTTACTAAGCACTGCCTTTGATAAAAGCATCAGTTCTCCAAAACATTTGCTTGGCTTATATGCCTTCTAAAACATTCAAGGTATGAAACTATAACCATAAAATCTTTACTTATGGGCTCTAATGATTGTTATAAAAATAAATCACTTTGTTTAAATGATTTTCCATTAAAACTGATAGAGAATAGACCAGATGTTACTTAAATATACAAAGCAACTGTTTTCTCTCCTGGGGCCACACTGACCGCTCTTTGGTCATTATACTATATCCGTTGTCTAGACAAAACAAAACCCCATCTCTGTGTTAATTTACATGGTTCACTGTACTACAGTTTTATAATATTCTGCCCTTACTTCTCAGAATCTAATCTGTTTGCCTCAAAAATAATGTTAAAAAAAGAGACAACTACATGTTGACAGCTTTGATGTATAATATCATGCTTTTCAGCAATATTAAAATGTCCAACCAATAATTTAAGGAGTAGCAGTGTTATGTTAATGAAAGCAAAATTTGTTTACAAATTGTATCATTGAATAAAGAAAATTCATTTCTGAGAGCATGGAGGGGATGAAAGTGACTATGGCTCATTCAGGGTCCAGTTAATAAAAAATTCAAATCTAATGATCGCTACCCTTCAAGGCATATGGAAATAGCCTATTTATCTTAGAGCGAGGAAATCAGAAAGTAATCATGCAAACTCAAAGACGCAGCAACATCAGAGAGGTATGGGAGATACACAGGAAACAACTGACATCAGTCGTGAAGATATTTGAAAACAAGAGCATTTTTTAAAATTTTCTATATTATTCTTTTTTAGCAGTATGGCATTTTAAAGAAAACAGGGATTAAAGTCTGACTAAACTGAATTCAAATGTAGGTTCTACTTATTTATGTATGACTTTTTCTGAATTACTTGGCTAACAGTTTTCTAAGATTCATAAGATTAACACTTATTTTGAAGAGTTTTGAAAATAGAATGGATGAAATTTTTTTTAAATAACACTTATCAAGCTTATGTAACTCTAAAATATCCATGGGCTTAGACAGGTAAGGTCACTAAGTTAACGCCCATCTATGAAGTGTCTCTGTGACCAAGCAATGTTGAAGGCACTGGGGACACAATGAAAGATGCTGGGAGTGACCCACATGTGCATAGTTTACAATCTAGAGAGAAAAACAGAACTGCAAATCCGTGTAAAACAGCACAATAAATTAGGTAATAAATAGGTAGGATTCCTAAGCACTCTTGACTTGTTGAACTTGGAGCTAATTAGGAATAAAAATATTAAGAAAGACCAGAAATTGGAAACATGACTAGAACTTCAAAGTAAGGGATTTCAATGGAAATACATAGGAAAAAATATATATATATATTTCTTAGCATGAGAGGGGCTGGAAGGAATGGATATGTCTATATTCTGAAAGGAAAGAGCTGGTGGAAAAGGGGATGTGAAAATATATAGGGCTTCCTCTCTGGTAATTTGAAAAGTAGCAAACATCTTTCCCTGGCTCAAAAATATATCCAATGTTGGCCTATTATTTTGTCTCAAATTCTCAGCAAGGTAGGCGATTTTATGACAAGGAATTGTTTCCTTCACAGTCCTACTAAAATAAACCTGCATTTCTTGTGTTACCAGAGGAAGTCTTCAGACTGGTGCAAAGGATTTAAGGATTTAGAGTATTGTCTATGAGCCAAAGGAACTAAGGCTCTAAATGTAAACATGATGAAGAGTTTGTTCACTTGTTGTTTATTTCTGTATATGTCATTTGATACATTTAAGAGGAAATCAAGTGTATATACTGGAATATTATCAAAAGTTACTTGATGTTACAAGTGAGAATACAGGCACAATAATACAAAGATATATAACAGACCTAAAATAAATATTTTCCTCTTTTACAAAACTGAGCTAAGATAGGGTAGGTGTCTGTCTACTGGTTTCCGAGAGGAAGACACTCAGTTCCACCTGGCTCATAAAGAAGAATATGCTAGCTCTAACTTGGATAAATGGTAATGAAGGAAATCATTCATAACTTGGGAATGGTACCGCTGTTATTAGACTTGCCTTCCTAATAAAAGAGCTAAGACTCCCCTTTTGAAATGATGTGATGAAAATAAGATTACTAGATCACAGAAAGTAATGTGATAGTGATCTACTTTTTAAAGCATTTCCTATATGTGCTTGCATTTTCAACTTCTAAATTAGCCTCATAACAGGAAATCAGAAGAGCTCGTAAGTGCAGACTATATCTATATATGGAGGGATATTAAGCTGCCAGCTGATCACTTTTAATAAAACAATATAATAGTTATGAAGTCCAACAGAGCCCTAGAAAGCTCTGTGTCCTCCTAGTATTTCTGTTCTGCTCCTGCCCCTCGCCGGTAAAGAAGAATCTCTTCTACTATGTGATGAACCCCTGTAATGTCCCAAAGTGACTTTAAAAATGTCAGTAATCTTTCTCTCTGAAAAATAATAGTTCTTCCATTCTCTTCTTGCGTAGTTGTGCTTTCTATTAGTAAGTGAACACTGAACAGGGGATGTGAGAGCTCTAATAGCTTTTGTAGTGTTCTTAAAATAGTAATGTTTTTAGCATCTTTATAGTTAAGGACTTGTCAGCACTTATAAACTCTTTAGTGAAATTTCACTTGGCATATAAGCTTTCAACCCATAAGCAATTCACTTTAAGCTTTAAAATCATCTCTTAGATAGTTGTGATGGTGTGGTTAAAACTTCCAACAAAAGCCTACTATTCTCAGATGATCCCCATCCTCTCCAAAATCACTCTTCACAGGTTTTCTCCTCTCCATAAAAATCAATCAACTCATAACAGCTAAAAAGAGTGGGAAGTTTTTAACAGATGTAATAATGGATGTGGTACAGTTTTGTACATCAAAAGTATATATAATTTTATTTTTTATTTTTCCTTTTACACATTTGTTGGGGTGACACTGGTTAACAAAACTATACAGGTTTCAGATGCACAATTCTGTAACACATCAAGAGAAAATGGCGGTGGAATAGGAGGGAGTGGGGTCCGCTTCCTCCTGCCCACTGATCAGACATCTGGCCGATTTTCTGAGGAGCAGAGCGATCACCCAGCTGTATTCCAGCATATAAGAAGATTGGTGACCAAGATTACAGTGGAAATTGAAAGATCTGACGGTAGGGAGTTTGCTTTGGAATGAAGGGGTCCCTTGGGACCAGCAGGGAGCAGGGAGGGCTGCAGCTCCAGTCCTGGCAGCTGCCAATCTGTTGCAGGATCCTTGGGAGGGAGCTGGACTGGGATGTGTGAGTGGCCAAAATAGGCACTCCGCAGCTATTTGGAGAGGCACTGTCCCCAGCAGGCCAGGGGCTGGTGCAGACCTGGGAATCGGACCGTGGTGGCTGGCGCCCCCAGCAAGAGGAATTGGAGATTGCACTAACCTGGAGACCAGAGGCCTGTTGCTGCACAGCTTGCAACCAGAGACTCCAGCTCTGGACGCGCCTTGTGAAGCCAATCAAGGGCAACTAGGGACCATGCGCAACTGGCGATCCCACTTCAAATATACCCAGGGACAGTGCACAACCGGGCACCCGGGCCAGTGGCTCGCAGGTGCCGAATCCAAGGACAAAAGGGGATGGTGAGCACAGGTGCACGGAGCTCATGCTGGGAGGGCCGGGAACAAAGAGCTGACAACCCAGCCCCTATTCATGGAGTCCTGCAGGGCCGACTGGCCCTGTGGGAGAAAGGCAGAGGAGCTGCATTGAGCCCCATTGAGGGGAGCCATAGTCCTCACAAACTCTTGACTCAGTGTGGGGGCCAGGACGCCCAGAAGGGGTGCTGAGAATTCCTTGCAACTGGGCTGGAGGCAGGATGGCAGCCAAGAGTGCACCTCAGGAAGGGAGAAAAGGAAAGCTGATATCTTTCCAGCCTGTTGCAGACAGGAGGACCAGGGGAGCAAGCCTGACCGGACACTTTTTAAGCCAGCCAGCAGAAGTTTTTTTTTGGTTTGTTCTGTTTTTTTTTTTTGTTGTTGTTGTTGTTGTTGTTGTTTGTTTGTTTGTTTTTTCCCACCCTTCTTCCTATCTGTCCTTCTTTATTTTTTAATTCCTTCTTCCTTTTCATTTAGTATTCCTAGTCTTCTCCTCTTTTTATTTCTTATTTCTTATTTTTATTTATTTCTTTTTATTTTTTTTCTTTTTCTCCCTTACCCTCTCTTCTTTATCCACAGGTGAGACATTAAAACTTGGAGTTGTGAAGAGAATAGAGTTGGACTCAGACAAGGGTCAGCCCAAAAAACGGAGACAGCGACACAAAATTAACATTGCTGCTCCAGAGACCTTGACAGATCAATTTAAGAAACATAGGCTAGCAAGAAGAGTCTGAAAAACAATGAGAAGGCAAAGAAACAATCCCCAAATGAAAGGAAAGGAGGAAGCCCCAGAAAGAATGATAAATGAAACAGAGGAAAGGCAACTATCGGATATTGAGTTCAAAGCATTGGTTATCAGGAAGCTCAAGAAGCTTGAGAAACTCAATGAGCTCACAGAAAATTACCAGAAACTCCAGGGAAACTATAATGAACTCACTGCAAACTATGTCAACATGAAAAAGGAAATAGAAACTATCCACAAGGGCCAAGAGGAAATGAAGAATACAATATCTGAACTGAAGAATACAATAGAAGGAATCAAAAGCAGGCTCAATGAGGAAGAGGATCAGATCAGCGAGCTGGAGGACAAGGTAGAAAAAAACACTGAAAATGAGCAAGAACAGGAAAAGAGACTCAGAAAGAATGAAGAGGTACTAAGGGAAATGCAGGACAACATGAAACATAATAATATTCGTATAATAGGGATACCAGAATGAGAAGAACAGGAGCAAGGGATAGAAAACCTGTTTGAAAAAGTAATGATGGAAAACTTCCCTAATTTGATGAGAGAAAAAGCCACACAAATCCAGGAAACACAGAGAGTCCCATTCAAAAAGAACCCAAACAGGCCCACTTCAAGACACATCATCATTAAAATGGCAAAATTCCAAGACAAAGAGAAAATCTTAAAGGCAGTGAGGCAGAAACAGGAAGTGACATACAAGTGAGCCCTGATAAGGGTAGCAGCTGACTTCTCAATGGAAACACTCCAAGCCAGAAGAGAATGGCAAGAAATATTCCAAGTAATGAGAACCAGAGTCCTGCAACCAAGACCACTCAACCCAGCAAGGCTCTCAGTCAAGATAGATGGCCAAATAGGGAGCTTCCCAGACAAAAGAAGTCTAAGAATACACCTCCACCAAACCAGCTCTGCAAGAGATGCTAAAGGGGCTGATTTAAGGAAAGGAAGGGAGAGAGAGAGAGAAAGGAACACAGGTACAAAAACAATGTCAATGAATAAGTACCTATCAATAATAACCTTAAACGTAAATGGATTAAATGTTCCAATCAAAAGACATAGAATAGCTAAATGGATAAGAACACATGACCCACATATACGCTGCCTACAAGAGACCCACCTCGGGACAAAAGACTTACACAGACTGAAAGTGAAGGGCTGGAGACAAGTTTTCCAAACAAATGGACAAGAAAAAAGAGCTGGGGTAGCAATACTCATATCAGACAAAATAGACTTCAAAAAAAGGGCCATAAAGAGAGATCCAAAAGGACACTTCATAATACTCAAGGGAAGCATCCACCAAGAATACATAAACATTGTAAATATATACGCACCCAACACAGGGACACCCAAATACATAAAGAAAATCTTGGAGGACTTTAAGAAAGATATGGATAACAACACAATTTTAGTAAGGGACTTCAATACCCCACTGTCAAAAATGGACAGATCCTCCAAACAGAATACCAGCAAAGATATTGTGGCATTGAACACTGCTCTAGAAGAAATGGACTTAACTGATATGTATAGAGTCTTTCACCCCAAAGAAGCGAAATACACATTCTTTTCAAATGCACATGGAATATTTTCAAAAATAGACCATATGATAGGACACAAAACAAGCCTCAACAAATTCAAGAAAATTGACATCATACCAAGTATTTTCTCTGACCACAAGGGACTTAAATTAGAAACCAACCCCAAGGAGAAAAAAAAAAAAAAAAAACACTCAAAATCATGGAGATTGAGTAGCATGCTATTAAACAATGAATGGGTCATAAAAGAGATTAGGGAAGAAATCAAAAAGTTCCTTGAAACAAATGAAAATGAACTAACAACAACCCACAACTTATGGGACACAGCAAAGGCAGCCTGAGTGGGAAGTTCATAGTGATACAGGCCTACCTAAAAAAAATAGAAACATTTCAAACAAACAACTTAACCCTACACCTACAAGAACTCGAGGAACAACAACAAAGACAACCCAGAACAAGTAGAAGGAAGGGAATAACCAAGATCAGAGCAGAATTAAATTACATAGAGACTGAAAGCACAATTCTAAAGATCAATGAATCCAGGAGCTGTTTCTTTGAAAAGATAAACAAAATCGACAAGCCTTTAATCAGGCTCATCAAGAAAAAAAAAAGAGATGACCCAAATAAACACAATCAGATTTGAAAGAGGAGATATTACAACTGACGCCACAGAAATACAAAGGATTGTAAGACACTACTATGAAGAACTGTATACCAGGAAATATGAAAACCTAGGTGAAATGGACGAATTTCTAGAAAAATATAATCTCCTAAAACTCAATAAAGAAGAAGCAGAAAGCCTGAACCAACCAATAACAGTGAATCAAATTGAAGCGGTAATCAAAAAACTTCCAACACACAAAAGTCCTGGACCAGATGGTTTCACAGGAGAATTCTACAAAGCATTTAAGGAAGAACTAACACCTATCCTTCACAGAGTATTCCAAAATATCAAAAATGATAGAAGACCCCCAAACTCTTTTTATGAAGCCAGCATCATCCTAATCCCAAAACCAGAAAAGGACACAACAAAGAAAGAAAACTTCAGGCCAATATCACTGATGAACATTGACACTAAAATTCTCAACAAAATATTAGCAAACCGCATCCGGCAATACATTAAAAAGATCATTCACCATGACCAAGTGGGTTTCATCCCAGGGATGCAAGGATGGTACAACATTCGCAAAGCAATGAATGTAATACATCACATAAACAAAAGCAAAGACAAAAATCACATGATCATATCAATAGATGCAGAAAAAGTATTCAATAAGGTACAGCATCCATTTATGATAAAGACACTTAGCAAAGTGGGAATAGAGGGAGCATTCCTCAACATAATGAAGGCCATATATGAGAAACCTACAACCAACATTATACTCAATGGACAAAAACTAAAATCTTTCCCACTAAGATCAGGAACAAGACAAGGTTGCCCACTATCACCACTTCTATTCAACATAGTACTGGAAGATTTAGCCACAGCAATAAAACAAGAAAAGGAAGTAAAAGGCATCCAAATTGAAAAGGAGGAAATAAAACTGTCATTGCTTGCAGATGGCATGATAGTGTACTTAGAAAATCCTATGGACTCCGCCAAAAAACTATTCGATCTAATCATTGAATTTGGCAAAATTGCAGGATATAAAGTCATTATCCAGAAATCAAAGGCATTTTTATATACCAACAGTGAAACAGCAGAAACAGAAATCAGGAAAAAAATCCCATTTGAAATAGCAACAAAAAAAATAAAATACCTGGGAATAAACCTAACCAAGGAGGTAAAAGACCTGTACTCAGAAAACTACACAACACTGAAGAGAGAAATCATGGAAGACACAAACAAATGGAAACCTATATCATGCTCATGGATTGGAAGAATCAACATCATCAAAATGTCCATACTCCCCAAAGCAATTTAGAGATTCAATGCAAAGTACCTATCAAAGTACCAATGGCATATTTCACGGATATAGAACAAACACTTCAAAAATTTAAATGGAACCATAAATGACCCCGAATATCAGCTGCAATTTTGAGAAAGAAGAACAAAGCAGGAGGGATCACAATTCCTGATCTCAAACTATATTACAAGGCCACTGTAATCAAAACAGCTTGGTATTGGCATAAAAAAAAGACAGATAGACCAATGGAAAAGCATAGAGAGCCCAGAAATAAACTCAAGTCTCTATGGGCAATTAATCTTCGACAAAGGAGGCAGAAGCATAAAATGGAATAAAAATACCCTCTTCAACAAATGGTGTTGGGAAATCTGACGGCTACATGCAAAAAAATGAAACTCGAGCACCAACTTACACCATACACAAAAATAAATTCAAGGTGGATAAAAGACTTAAATGTAAGTTGTGACACCATAAAACTCCTAGCGGAAAACATCGGTAGGAAAATCTCAGACATTCCACGCAGCAACATCTTCAATGATATGTCCCCTAGAGCAAGAGACATAAAGGAAAGAATAAACATATTGGACCTTATCAAAATAAAGAGCTTCTGTGGGGCTAAAGAAAATAGTATTAAAATAAAAAGAGAATCAACAGTATGGGAAAACATATTTGCCAATGATACCTCGGAGAAGGGTTTGATCTCCAAAATATATAAGAACTCATACAACTCCACTCCAGGAAGACAAAAAAAAAAAAAAAAAAAAAAAAAAAA
>PVJI01034016.1:0-10792 GCA_004026765.1 Micronycteris hirsuta | reverse complement strand
GATAAAGTGCTCTGGTGTCTCTTCTCCCTTTTTTATAAGGACGTCAGTCCTATCAGATTAGTCCCCACCCTTATGACCTCATTTAACCTTTACCACCTCCTCGTAGATCCTATCTCCACAGTTGTATTGGGGTTTAGGGCTTCAACATAAGAATTTGGGGAGGGGGATACAAACTTTCAGTCCGTAACTGCCATCATACCTTAATTAGAAGGCAAAGGGCTGTCAAGAAACATGTATAAAGGACCCATGGGCAAAGCTAAAGTGGGGAAGGATTGAGGGTGGAAGGTGGAGGTGGGTGAGGAAGGGGATAGTGGTGGGGAAAACAGAGACAACTGTAGTTGAATGACAATAAAATAAATACATAAAGCTGATATTTAAAAAAAGATTTCAAATAATCCCTGGGGAATCTATAATGAAAGTAGCTTGAAACCTGATTAACAAAATAAAAGAAAAATGCTTTAGTAACATCTTAGAATAGTCAAGAGGTGATTGGGACATTTATTAATAAAGTAATTTGCTTAGAATTTTGTTGCTATTTAGATAACCATCAATAAATGCAAATGAATTTTTTTTCTATTCAAACTTATCTCTGAATAATCAGCTTGCCTGGTCTAGGATTTTATTCATTTATGGAGCTCCAACTACTATACTTCATTGATTTTAAGACACTTTTTTTTTCCATTTTTTAACATGTCAAGAGGTGTCACAACTGAGGGCATCCTGCCATCATAATTGGCGTTGCTTTTCTTATAAATACACAAAATAGCAATGCATCTCACAACTGACAGCATCATAGATTTAATAAAATATGGTAGGTTGCAAGCACTGTTCTAAATTCTTACAAATATTATCCTAGTAATTTTATTAAAGTGCTGTGATGTAGATACTGTTTGATTTGTGCTTTACATTTTAAAAAATATACAAAAATTAATTTACCCAAGGTCACACAACTAGACATTGGAAAGAGGTGAGATTTGAACCCAGACAGTGTCTATGTTCTCATAGAATAAGGGGAAGGAGAAGTGAAGTAGCTAATATTACCCCCAAGTAGAGCCAAAAATGTCATCTCCACCGCAGTAAGTCAAAACACATGGTTCAGCTTCCCACTGGAAACATTTTTCCTACTTGATGACAGTGTTTATTGGTCTCTATATAAAAAGCCTTTCCAGAATTTGTGTATTGTTTGGCACTGGACAATAATTTTTGAACAAGGATGTGCCTTGAATCTTTGTAATCTACAATTCCTCACCTAGAAGATAGGTACTCAGAAACAGATACTTAAAATTGCTCAAAGCATGATGGCATAAGATAAGTATCCAGTAATGTTATGCACAGGAAGCACTGGTTATACTCACTTGAGTAACTAGTTTTATAACATTGTATTAGTCAGAGTTCTCCAGAGTAACAAAACCAATAGGTTATGAGCAGATATACAGAGAGAGGATGGAGAGGGGAGGGGGGGAGACAGGAAGAGAGACTGAAATTGATTGATTACAGAGGCTGGCAAGCCCCAAGATCTGCAGGGTGAGTTGCAAGCCGGAGGCTTAGAAGAGCTGACATTTTAGCTCCAGTCTGAGTCCAAAGATCTAAGACCCAGGGGAGCTGATAGTGTCATTCAAGTTTAAAAACCATCAGGCTCAAGAACCAGCCAATGTTTTGGTTTGCATCCAAAGACATAAAAAGACTGATGTCCCAGTTCAAAGGCAGGAAGAATTCTCTTTTACTCAAAGGATAGTCTGGATTTTTGTTCTATTCACACCTTCTAGTGATTGGAAAAAGTCCACTCCCTTTAGAGAGGGCAATCCACTTTATTCAAAACACCATCCAAGACATCTTCACAAAACACCAAGAATAATGTTCGACCAAATAGCTGGGCATTCTCATGGTCCAGTCAAGTTGGCAAACAGACAACTATAATTGAAGAACAATAAAGTAATTTTAAAAAACAAAACAAAAAACTCATAGACACAAACAACAATAATGACAGTTACCAGAGGGAAAAGGGGGTGGGGGAGTGTAGAAGAGCGTAAATGGTGATGGAACAAGACTTTACTTGGGGTGGTGAACACACAATAAGATATGCAGTTGATGTATTATAGAATTTTATACTCTAAACCTATATAATTTTATTAACCAATGTCACTCCAATGAAATTTTTAAAAACGAAAAAAAAAATAATCAATTTCTAAAAAACTATCCATCACAAACATCACAGCTATGTAGCATAGTGTTGCTGGATAGGGAAAAAATAAAAGCTGAGAACCAGTGGCTTTATGGTAATCTGTAAAGAGGTACTGGGGGGATGCCTTGTTCAATAGCTTAGTACCAGAGAGTGGCCATTTTAATAAATTCACTTGAAACAGTGGCACATTTTCCATTTTAAAAAGCAGGGAATATTCTGGTTAGAGATCCATCTTGAAAAGTAAACACAGATACCTAAGACCCATGCAATAAGTGAGAGATTATAGCTGAAACTTCAGATATGGGATTTCTTTCAGAGGTTCAAAGCATGAATTGGAGTAGATAAGACATTATAAGGAAGTAGAGCTGTGCTCAAACAGAAATGGGCCAAAGAGAAAAAAAACACTGGCTCCTTTGTACTGCCTGTTTATACTTGTCAGTTGCTGGGCCATTTCCCTGCCTGTTTTGTCTGGGTAGGTAGACTGGATGGTATTCATTTTGACTTATGTAATCAACACTTGGATACAGCGTACAATGTGCCAGACACTGCTCTCCCTGCTTTTGGAAACACATTTTATAAGTGGGGAAACTTGAAACTATTTCTTAATTCCTTTCCAGACTTCTGAATTTGCAATCAGGTTGTGTATTGTCTTTTCAAAAAGATGACTTAAAATATCAGCAGGACTATAAAATGTAAGGTGACTTTCCTTACTTCCTCACTTTCCCAATTAGTTAATGTAGACACTGTTAATAGCATTATGATAATCCTTTACAAAAAAAATTTGATTGCCTTGGATTGCCACAGAGCATGGTTTAACTTTATCTGGAGAGTAAGTTGCTTAAATGCGTTCTTTATTCTTATTAAATATACTTTTAAGAAAGTTGTAAATAAAAGGGAAAATATCCATTTGTCCCAATAAGGTCAGAGCCTTTCCGTTATAAAAGTGATAAAACACAAAACTACATTTGCAATGGTTCTGCAGGTGAAGCTACTTGAAAGCTGATAGAAGACTTCAAGTTAGGGTGACTTTCTTCATGCTTCATTTCCCTTGGATCCTTTTCCTTTTGTTCAAATGCTTTTTTCCCTCCCTCCTCCTGCACACACAAAAAAATTAAATTAAAAATAAATAAAAATAAAACACCCTCAAAGAGAAGCCTCACCCTCCACTGATCTAAGAAGGCACTGATTTCATCTGAGTGTGGTTATCTCCATGATATCCTCAGCCTTTCTCTCTATGGCACAAGTGGCAAACAGAAGGCACATGGGCCGATTCCAGTCCTCCACCTTGTTTTATCCGGCCCAGCACCTTGTTTCTACCCACCAACAGCGCCAAGCTCCTTGCCCCTAGTTAAGGAGTAGTTACATTCATACAGTCCTAAAATTACATTTGGCCCTTTGAAGGCAACCGCAAGGCTGATGTGGCCCCTGGTGAAAATGAGTCTGACACCCCTGCTCTATGGGAACAGAACAGAGCAAGGGGAAGGCTAAAAATGAGATTTCATGAAATAAGAGCAGATAATGAGGCTATGGCTAGTCACCACCTTTGGAAAACATGTCTGTATTCCTAGTATTTCCCTTATAATTCTCAACATTCTTCCCTCTCCCTGACCCATCTTGGCTTTTAGTCAAAAAGGGAGATGTCACAACATAGAAGTTAAGAATACGGTGGCCACAGGACCATCAGTGGAACAAATTTGGTAACTTAGTTGTAGAGACAAATATATTCTGAACCTCTACTATGTGCCAGGCCCTATGCTGAGGTTCAGGATAGAGCAGAAAAGAAGAGAAATGCCTCTGGTCTCAACAAGTAGAAATACCAAATGGAAATCTCTGATGACTCTCCTAAGGAGGGAATGGACTCTCCTTACCTCTTGGTAACAAAGTAGAGAGCACTGGACTTGGAGTTAGAACTGCTGAGCTGGAATGCCAGATTCCAGATGAGCAATTTAATGGAACTTGTGAATCTCATTTTTCCCATATGTAAGTAGTACATTGCCTACCTCACATGATGGTTATGAAGTTTAAAGTGCTTAATGAAGATGTAGGCTTGTTGAAACATCACAGATGTTGAATAAATTACTTTTGTTTTCTTGTTTAAATATTCATTCAATAAATGTTCGTTCAGCAGGTACTCTGTGTCAGGCACATGGAAGCATAACACTGAACAAAAAAGGTCAAAAAATCCTCTTCCTTAAGAACCTGTCATATTTTAGTGATGAAAGAAACAAAAAGCAGAAAAGATATAATTTATGTTTGAGAAGGCCTAAGAAACTAACATTTGAGTAGAAAATTAAAGCATAAATTAAAGAACAAGACTTGCAGACATCTGAGGAAAAGAAGAAGCCCTTACAACTGGAGCCGTGTGAGGGGGGTTAGTAGATGATGCCAGAAAGGTAATGTGGGGTGAACAGGTACATTACATGAGCCTCACAGTCAGTCACCATGGGGGCTTGGCTGTACTCAATTAAAGGAAATTCATATTTCCACAATTGGGGAAGTGTAGCCCTGTACTTTCATGCATGTCAAGGAGCAAAGCCTCTCGTGTGGAGCACAAGCCGGCATGCATGGACCCTTGTTTGTGGAAACAGAATTTCCTGTGGGGAAATCAGGCTGACATGTTCCTTAGATTTAAAATAAAACTTTGATCTTGCTGAAACCTCCCCCCTCCCTGGATAAAAGGACTTATGCTAATACATGCCTGGGCTCTTCCTGGCCAAATGTTTACAGATCAACCCAAGTCTGTTGCCCTTCCATTTGCATATCTCTCCTTTTGATGTACCTTCCTGAATCCATCTACCACATAACCTGAATCTACAATCTATGCATAAGTTAATGAAGACCATTCTGATGCTCTGTGCCCAAAATATTCAATAAAAAACCTTGGACCCAAGGCTCGAGGCTCTCTCCCATATGATAAGGGAGGAGTTGCATGGTCCTGGTTCTCTATTCCTGCATATTTCTGTGTGGGGTTATTTATCCACGCATTCAATCACGGTCACCACGGCTCTGGTCTGCAGGCCAGAATCCACAGCACTCAATAGGTCAGGAAGCCCCTGCACATTTTGAACTTACAATGACACGATCTGACATATGTTTTTAAAGGATCTATCATGATCATAACAGACTAAAAAAGAGCAAGGATGGAGGGCAGGGACACAACTCATGTCACAATAACCAAGATGAGGTCATAATTCCCTGGACTCAAGTCATAGCAGGGAGATGGCAAGAAAAGTTTGAATTTTCGATATCCTGAGAAGTAGTGTTGACAGGATTTCTTGATGGGTTCAATGTAAGATGTGAGAGGAAGAGAGGAGTGAATATTGACTCCAAAGTTGTTACCTTGAACAACAAGAAGGGTGAGATCATTCCCTAAACAAATAAGGGAAAACTGGAGCTTGTTTAAGTTTTAGATGCTAATTAGATAGCTAACTGAGGAAGGACATATAGGCAATTAGACATTTTAGTCTGGAGTTTAAAAGCCGAGTCTAGTTTTAAATGGACATGTGCTCACCATTGTAACATGTGGATGATATTTAAAGCATGGGACTGGATAAAGCCCCCAGAAAAGGAATTGTAGCCAGAGGCTAAAGAAAAGTATCACTTCAACTTTAAGAGTTTTGGAGAAGAGAAGGAGTGGCCAGTGGCCTAAAACAACAACCAAGAGCAAACGTGTGGTATGGATGTGTTCTGGAAGCCCAGTAGACAAAGATATCAAGGGTGAAGGAATAATCATTTTAAATGCTGTTATGAGTTCAACTGTGATGAGAACCATGGGATGTTGCAATATTAAGGTCACTGGTGATCTTAACGGGAAAAGTATCACTAGAAATATGGAGGTAAGCCATGATTGGAATGGGTTTCAGAGATAACAAAGAGGGAAAAATTGGAGACAATAATTGTAGCTAGAAATTGTGTTTTAGAGGAAGGAAAGAAACAAGAATGTAACTGATAAGGTACACAGAGGGTAGTAAAATTTTTATGATGTGAGAAATTATAGCATATGTGTATGCTGACGGGGAAAACATAACAGAGAGGAAAACCCACTACAGAAATATCTGAGGAGTTAGGAGGAAATAAGTGGAGTATTAATGAAGAGGCAGGTTTTTGACGGGAAAACAGACAATTCGTTTATAATCTTCCTCTTCCTAGTTTTGTTTCTATCACTCTTGTGTAGAATGGTCTGCATAGGAAGTGCGTTTCTTGATGTGTGGGCATTCATTACAATCATCACAATAAAAAAATATGACTACACACACGAAACTGGTTCCCATTCAACACCAGGGGCTGTTCCATCAAGTCTTTTAGTCTTCTTCTCAGTGATAGTTGAAACATTTGCAAAGAGTGAATAAATTCAAAACATCAGTAACATTTGAAATCTGCTTGAATACCATCAAAACCATTAATTGAGAATTTGGCAGATTTTGGTCAACAACTGAAAAGAAAGACAAGTGGATAGGCTGTTTAGAAAAAGTGACTGAAGTGGCAAAGGACTAAAGAGAAGTCTTTGGGGAAGGTGAAACTCCTGATGCTTTTGTAAGCAGTTATGATCATGGGCAAAAGGCAAGAACAAAATGAAGGATGATATATTATACCACATTACAATTTTTCCTGAAAAGCCATGCAACAAAACCCATCTAAGACTATTATCCCAATTATCTTTTCCTTTTCCATAAAGAACTTCCTTCTGTGTCTCCAATCTCACTGAAGAAAAACTCTCCATCTGCTGAACACTCTGTCTCTGTAGGGAAAACTACAGTTGTTCCACCTTAACAGACACTACAGATAAAAATTTTTAACAACTGATTGAAATAAAAACAAAGCAATATGCTCTGAACCTGACCTCAGTTTTTGCAATAAAAATTTCCCATGCTCAGGAGTTCTAATTAGTATTAACAAAATTTTTCTTCTCTCATTTCTCAAAACAATACCTATTCTAAAGGCATTCTCTCCACATCTCTCCTAATCAAAAGTGTTAACTCTTTACCATTATTTACCAAGAGTACCATCAATAAGAAGATAGATGTCTTTAGATGATTAGCACCAAAGAATAGAGGTTCTGAGAGGATCTCATCATTAAATGAATCTTGGTCTTTTGAACACATCACATAAACTGAGTACACACACACACACACACACACACACACACAAAAGTTCCCACTTAATTGTAATATAAAAGATGGCTTTACAAACACCTGCAACCAAGACTACTCTACCCAGCATGGTTCTCAATTAAAATTGAATGCAAAATAAGGAGTTTCCCAGACAAAGGAAGGCTAAAAGAATACACCCCCCACCAAACCAGCACTGCAAAATATGCTAAAGTGACTGCTTTAAGAGGAGGAGGGAAAAGAGTGAGTGTAAGAATGTAACAGGGTGCAGCTGGTGGAGGGAGGCAAATGAGGAGGGGGTCCAGTACTCAAGGTGTCCAGGAAATATTAGAAATATATGTAAGATGTCCTCACCCCCACAAGTCTGAACGGGCTGGGGATGGGACTCTTGGAGCAGGGCCATTGACAGCTGTTTTGCATAACAGCAGCCTTGCAGATAACCTCTGGCATGGTCATTTAACATATCTATAACTTTCAACTGGTTGTATAGATATGTTAAATAGCTGTGGCCATGTTTTGAGCTAGGGGGATGGGAGTGACTTTCACCCAGGATGTAACTGGGAGGCAACTCCCCCTGGACACAGCGCCTGCGTGAAAACTTGGAGATGATTGGCTCTGTGCCATTGGGCCACACCTGCCCACAGTTAACACGGCAGCCCAATAAAGCTAAAAGAATATGAAGTGCTGGCCAGGGTAGCCGATTGAAGGAGGAGTCGGAAATGAGGCTGCAGAGGAAGACTGGCACGGGTATTTAAACCCAGGCATGGCAGCCATAGCTCTCTTGGACCACGAGGCTTTGGAGGAGTGGGGACCCCTCAGCCTGAGAGACAGAGGGAGGACCATGTAGCTTTGGGTGCCTTCCTTTGCCACGTGGCCTAGGAAGCAGGAGAGACTTTGCCTGGAAGAAAAAGGGGTGCCACATGGTATTGGATTAACATGGTTTTGGATTAACTGGAGATCGCAGTGGTGACACAGCAGATGGTGCCAGAACTGAGAATCTGCCTGAATCACGGACTTCTACTTCTTTTCCTGAAACGCGGTACCCTGGACTGGGCAAGGGGAGAAGGAAGGACTGTGTGCATTTGTGGGTATTCTAGAGAACGGGTATTCTAGAGAACTTTAGTATTTTAAAGGAGACCTTAAGTCATTACTCTAAGCCTGTATAGCTTATAAATGAATAATTCTTTTCCTTTTCACAAGTCTCTGGCATTGAGAGACATCTTTCTATTGGTGGCGAGTATAATGAACCTGGAGCGGGATAGGGACATCGCTGGATGTCCCCAGCCCTTGCTCAGTAACAAGAAGAACACAGATACAAAGAGGGTAAAATAGCAATGAATGAGTACCCATCAATAATAACTTTAATGTAAATGGGTTAAATGTTCTAATCAAAAGACATAGGATAGCTGAATGGATGAGAAAATATTACCTGCAGATATGCTGTCTACAAGAGACCCACCTCAGAACAAAAGACCTATGCAGACTGAAAGTGAAAGACTGGAAACAAATATTTCAAGCAAATGGACAGAAAAAAAACGGGGTAGCAATACTCATATTGCACAAAATGGACTTCAAATAAAGAGACCTAGAAGGTCACTTCATAATATTCAAAAGACTCCATCAAGAAGATATAAACTTTATAAACTTATATGCATCCAATATAGGAGTACTCAAATATATAAGGAAAATCTTGGAGGGCTTCAAATAAGATATAGAAAACAATACACTTATATTAAGGGATTCTAACACCCCACTCTCAAAAATGGATAGATCTTCCAACAAAATATCAACAAGGATATTGCATCATTGAACAATGCCAGAGATCAAATGGACTTAACTGATATACACAGAACCTTTCATCTCAAAGAAGCAAAATACACATTCTTTGCAAATGGACATTGAATATTTTAAAAGATAAACCTCATGATAGGGCACAAAACAAGCCTCAACAAATTCAAGAAAATTAAAATCATATCAAGCATTTTCTAAGACCACAAAGGCATAAAACTAGAAACCAACCTCAAGGAAAAAACTCAAAAACAATCAAACTCATGGAGACTGAATGGCATACTATTAAACAATGAATGGGTTTAGAATGAGATCAAGGAAGAAATAAAAAAGTTTCTGGAAACAAATGAAAATGAAGTCACAACAGTCCCAAATGTATGGGACACAGCAAAGGCAGTCCTGAGAGGAAAGTTCATAGCAATACAGGCCTACCATAAAAAAGATGGAAACATTTCAGACTTCTAGCCAAGATGGAGCTGTAGGTAGACACACTGTGCCTCCTCGCACAACCAAAAGAGGAAAAACAACAATTTAAAAAACAAAGAAAACCAGATCTGACAGAAAACTGAACTGAGTGGAAGTCCGACAACCAAGGAGTTAAAGAAGACACATTCATCAAGACCGGTAAGCGGGGCAGAGCTGGGTGGAGAGCACTTGGCAAGATGCAGTTTGTGGAGCGGTGCTGGCAATGCTGCAGCTGTCTGGAGAGGCCCGTTGTGGGCACGCCTGGCCAAAATGCGGTGGATGCACTTGGTGAAACCAGGGCTGCGACTGGTGGACTGGGCAGCCCCTCATTCACGTGTAGATAAGCCGGGCAGGAAAGCTAGGGAGCAGAACAGACCACGAGGCCCAACAATGCAAGGAAATAAAGCCTCAAACCACCAATTGAATACACCTATGGGGGCTGAGGCACTAGCGAGAGGAACTCCTGGCCTCACAAGAGAGTTTGTTGGAGAGACCTACAGGGACTTGGAACTGCGAAGGCCCACTCACTCACCCCAGAGCCAGCAAAGAAGGGCCCAACTTGCTTGTGGGTAGCTAGGGAAGTGCGGAGAACTGAGAAACGCCACTGTTCTCTCAGGCCCCACCCCCACAGACAGTGTCACAACACAACTACGTGAGTTACCCCGCCCTGGTGAACAACTAAGGCTCCAACCCTGAAAGTAATGGGCCCACCAAGAAAAAAAGAAATGGCCCAAATGAAAGAACACATAAAAGCCCCAGAAAAAATTCAACTAAGTGATGAAGAGACAGCCAACCTATCAGATGTACAGTTCAAAACACTGATAATCAGGATGCTCACAGGACTGGAAGAAAGATAGTCGCAATTAGTTGAACAAATGAAGGATAATATAAAGGAAATGAGGAGAAATCTGCAAGGAACCAAAAGGGATGAGAAGGAAACTGGGACTCAAATCAACAGAGTGGACCCGCAGAAAGAAAAAAAAAACATCCAACCAGAAAAGAGAGGAGGAAAGATGGCAGCGAAGTAGGAGGGAGCGAGGTCGGCTTCCTCCTGCCCACTGGTGGGATATCTGGCCGATTTTCCGAGGAGCGGAGCGATTGCCCAGCTGTATTCCAGTGTGTGGGAAGATTGACGACCAAGATTGCACACAGTTGAAAGATCAGACGGTAGGAAGTCTGCTTCGGAGCAAAGGGGTCCCTCGGGCCCAGTGGGGAGCTGGGAAGACTGTGGATCCAGCCGCGGCAGCTG
>PVJI01034015.1:0-10794 GCA_004026765.1 Micronycteris hirsuta | reverse complement strand
AGGTGCCCATCTACAAATGAATGGATCAAGAAACTATGGTACATTTACACAATGGAATTCTACGCAGCAGAAAGGAAGAAGGAGCTTATACCCTTTGCAACAGCATGGATGGAACTGGAGAGCATTATGCTAAGTGAAGTAAGCCAGGCAGTGAGGGACAAATACCATATGATCTCACCTTTAACCGGATCATAACCAAAGTTTGAATTTTAAAACACCTTTTAACCAAGAAATGACTTGGGTTGTTCCAATCGGCCCTGGAATGCCTCAAGGATTTATTCTCTCTCCATATAAAAGAAAAAATTTTGAACTAACTGGCCTATATGATATGCTGAAAATTACATGAGAAGCTTTGCTAAACATAATAATAATAAGTACGTTCTACTTGTATTATATACATATATTTTTATCAAAATAGATTTTCTAGAAATTTCAACTTGCCCCAGGGAGGAACTTGCAAAGAGTCGGAACAAGTTCAAACAAGAAGCTCTCAGGTATAACAGTTGTCCTGTCAGTGACACCAGATAAGCCAACAGTGATAGTTCCCTGTGGGGACATCAAGCAGTGTTGCTCTGGGTGTTTGTAACCCACACAATGGGAATTTTTGAATTGTTTCCAGTGCTCAATGCACACTTCCGATAAGTCCTGTACAACATTTTAAAACCTTGCATACTGTTTGGTCTTTTTTTTTTAAGATTTTTATTTATCTATTTTTAGACAGAAGGGAGTAAGAGAGGGAGAGAAACATCAATGTGTGGTTGCCTCTCACGTGGCCCCCACTGGGGACCTGGCCTGCAACCTAGGCATGTGCCCTGACTGGGAATCGAACCAGCGACCCTTTGGTTCCCAGCCCACACTCAACCCACTGAGCTACACCAACCAGGGCTGGTCTTTATATATTTTGAAATTGTGTGTTGAATCTAAAAATATGGGATTTATATCGTTCTTTCATGTTATTTCACAATAATTACTTACCAAGAAATTGTTATCTTGAAATGTTATATCTTACAAAGAAGTAAAGTTCTTTAACAATTGCATTATAATCAAATCTATAACCATGTCATTTTAAATTTTGTCTTTTTTAAACAGTCATTGTTTTACTCTAACACATTTGCAAATGTATCTTTGGAAAGGTTCACAAAAAGAACTCTGACTTACTTTAAATTACAGATATTCAAGCAGGTCATAACTTTAATGTACATAAAGATTTATGGAACCGTAACTGGATTCACGGAAATACAGGCAAATAATAAATACCAACAAAAATTGGTTCAAAATATTGCTAATTTTAAATATTTTTGTTTTCCAGATATAAGGAAACTTGTTTTTCTTTAGAATAATTTGTAAAGCATACCCTCATAAGCAGTATTGAAGCATTTATATTTTTTTCCCTACTTAATCCCACCGGACTTCAGCAACTCTTAATGAGTGAGTATTATTTTCATAGCAATGTGTCTGTTTGCATAAATCCAATAAGAATCTATTGTGTTTACAATAGCACCAGTTTCCAAATGTGGTTTTATTAATCAACTCTTTGTCTGGAATGTCATGATTGAAAGAGTCATGCCTGGACTCTGGATGTCACCAGAAAGCCTTAAGGAATTAAGACTGACTTTTTAAAATCATTTTTATTTTTATTCTATTATGGTTGTCCCAATTTTCCCCCTTTGTCCTCCTCCACCAATACCATCCCCAAAGTTGACTTTTGAAGCCAATAAGAGCCTCCTGGAGAAATGGCCTGCTACCTTGATTGGTCATGTGGTCACGACAGTCTTTCCAGGTAAGGAATGAAGGTTGCTTTCCTGAAAAATGGCAAGAAAGTAACCTCAAGACATTTTGGGGACCTCAAGAACTTGAGGCATCCACCCAAACTAGTAGTATTTCAGGCAAAGTGAGACGGCAGCTATGTGGCTTGGCTTCCTTGCCCTGAGACGCTGACTAAAGCTGAATCTGAAAGTTCCTTGTAAAGTTCCAGCAGAGCAGATTTGGAAGAGCCTATATGATCAATTACTATTCTTGTTGTGTTCATGCAAATAATCCGGCCAAACTGAAACTAGACTTAATGCAGGCTCTTTGATAAAATGAGGGTGATGTTAGGGAAAGAGATTGTGTTTCAATGGAAATCACAATGTCCAATTGTTACACATAACTGAATTAAATCTTAATTTCCTAGTTTTCTTCCAAGCTAATGTTTCCTTTTTTCTTTCATCCCTTGACTTGTAATTATTGAGAGCTACTGATGTAGTGTCAGCCATACAGAATTCACCTACTACCCTGCCTTTCCCTTTTAGTGATTGCAAGGCCAATATCTAGTCCTGGTTTTTCCTGGCTGACTCCTTTCCTAGGTCCTATTGCAGCTCTTCTCTTTATTGTCACTTTCAGGTCATGTCTCCTAAGACATCTTATGTCTTTCATCCAACAAAGGGTCCAAGCTCTAGGAGACTCCTTTTGTAAATGGCCTCCATCCACAGGTCTCACATCTTGGGCTCCAGTTCCACCCTCTCCCTCTTAATGACCCATACCCAGACACACAGGCTGGACAACTCTATTTCTATAATCCTCAGGAAGTAGTCCCAGAGGAAGAGACCTTTGTCCCTAGTCCCCAGAACCAGAACAGGTCCAGGTCATTAAGAATAAATTAATCTCAAAAACCAGAAAAGGGGACAATTGGACAAAAGCCACTTTCTCAGACCCTCATTCCCAGAGCTGGCTGGACCCCATTAAGCATGACTGACCCTAATTGTTTTATGAACCTTTATCCTCAGGACTAGAAAATTGCTGGTAGCACCCTGAAGGTGCAGAGGCTCTGGGAACTTATGGAACAGGACATACCAGACCACAACGACCAGACAAGACTCTGCACCCAAAGATTACATCGAAACAGGTTGCAACCTATACAAGACCAACAGAAATATCCTGCACTACAACACCTCAGGGCTGGTGCTGGTGCATGTCTCTGCACCTACCTAGCCCTTTAACTCTCTTGAGAAAGTAAAATAAAACTTTACTCTGCACTTTCTTCTCTTTGTGAATTCTTTCACAACCCATGTCACTGACCACCCTAACAAATACTAGACATTTGATGGCACTAAGAAATGATTGATTATTATATTTGGTGTTATTATGTTATGTTTTTTAAAAGTCTGCTTGTTTTGAAGATATACTTGTATACTAAAATATTTCTAACTAAAAAGATGATGTCCTCTGTACATGTGTGTGTGTGTGTGTGTGTTGGATGAGGCTGAGCCAGGTATGGATAAAACAAGATTGGACATGATTTTGATAAAAGTTTAGGCTGGGCGATGGACCCACAGGGATTCATTATACTATCTTATCTACTTTTGTTATGTCTTAACATTTTTAATAATAACAAAGGCTAAAAAAATAGAGCACAAAGTTGAAGACAGATCTTCATGAATGTGAATCTTGGCTTCACTTCCTAGCTATGGAATGTCTTTAGAGAGGTCACCTTTCTGACCCTAAATGTCCTTATCTTTAAAGTGGTGATCATGTGCAGATTGAATGAAATAATATATGTAAAGAAATTAGCACAGAGCCTGGCACATAGTAAACAGTCAATAAACAGTAGATCTTATTATAGTCCAATTATTTTGCCCAGTTTTATAAACCTATAATTGCAGATACTAAGAGTTTATGCCCTAAGAAGTTCTTAACCACTGAAATAGACTAGTTTTACAATACACATTGTGTCTACTGCTCTTTTCCAAATGGGAGCTTATCTGGAAAAGAGAGGCTATGGTAGCAGCACGAGTGGAAATAATGGCAAAGAATCAGACATTTGGGCCTAAGAAATAAGAAACTCTTGCTTTGAAGGTCTGAGTCTTTAAAAGCATCCTTGAGAACACACAGCATCTGCTATTTCTTTTGTATCTGCTTCTTCCTTCCCCTCCCTCACATACTGACTGCCCCATAGTAAATGTTGACTGACTAATCAATAAATTCTTCTCATAGTTCCTCAGAATACAGAGGAGAGACAGCCTGGTTGCCCCTGAAGCAAGAATAAGGGTCCATTCATTTTTTTAAAATATATTTTATTGATTATGCTATTACAGTTGTCCCATCTGCCCCCTTTATTCCCCTCCACCCCCATCCCCCCCATTCCCCTCCCTTCAGTTTTTGTCCATGGGTCATACACATAAGTTCTTTTGCTTCTATATTTCCTATACTATTATTAACCTCCCCCTCTCTGTTTTCTACCTACCATTTATGCTACTTTTTCTCTGTACTTTTTCCTCCTCCCTCCCCCTCCTGCTCCCATTCTTATCTCTTCATACCTTATATAAATCCCTTTAACATTTCATATAATAAAGGCTGTGTAATGATGAACTCCATGAACTTGACCTTATCTGAGAAGCACTTTATCTGCCCTTTCATTCTAAATGAAAGTTTAGCTGGATAGATTATTCTTGGGTGTAGGTCCTTACTTTTCATGATTTGATATACTTCTCTCCAGCTCCTTCTTGCTTGGAAGGTCTCCTTTGAGAAATCCACTGACAGTCTTATGGGAATTCCTTTGTAGGTAACTGTCTCCTTTTCTCTTGCTGCTTCTAAGATTCTCTCCCTATTTTTAATCTTGGGTAATGTAATTATGATGTGCCTTGGTGTGTTCCTCTTTGGGTCCCGCTTCTTTGGGACTCTCTGAGCTTCCTGGACTTCCTGGAAGTCTATTTCCTTTGCCAGATTGGGGAAATTCTCCTTCATTATCTGTTCAAATAAAAGTTCAATTTCTTAGTCTTCCTCTTCTCCTTCTGGCACCCCTATGACTCAGATGTTGGGCCGTTTACAGATGTCTTGGAGGTTCCTAAGCCTCTCCTCATTTTTTTGAATTCTTGTTTCTTCCTTCTGGTCCACACCGTTGATTTGAGTCCCAGTTTCCTTCTCTTCTCTATTGGTTCCCTGCACATTTCCCCTCATTTTCTTTAGCGTATCCTTCATTTGTTCATTTATTTGCATCCACCTTTCTTCCAATTTTGTGAGCATCCTGATTACCAGTGTTTTGAACTGTGCATCTGATAGGTTGGACATCTCCTCGTCCCTTAGTTGTAATTTTTCTGGAGCTCTGTTCTGTTCTTTCATTTGGGCCATTTTTTTTTTTCTCGGGGCGTGTGTTACTTTCAGGGGTGGAGCCTTAAGTGTTCGCCGTTGCGGGGTAACCTAGGTCGTTACATTGCGATGCTTCCTTTGGGGGCGGGGCCTGGGAGGGAGCAATGGTGCTTGCTCCGTTTGCCACCGGCCCCTGATCACCCTCACCCTAATAAGCTCTCCTGTGAGGCTGGGAGCCGCTACGGCTGCCTCAACCTCCTCAGGTGCTTTCAACAGGTGGTCTGGGCTTTTTTTTCCCTGCCGTGGTGGATTGCGTTGGTGGGCTGCGCCGTCTGCTCCGCTCCCCATCTCCTTCTCCCGGTCTATCTGCGCACAAAAGAGGGACTGCCCGGTCCACTAGTCTCGGCCCTGCTGATTCCCAGTGGCCTCTGCAGGTGCACCGGCTGTGGGCTTCCCTGATTGCTCAGGCCATGTTTTGGCCAGGCTTACCCGCAGTGAAAACTGCTCTCTGGGAAAACTGCTTTTTTGCTGCCTGCTCTCCTCCTGGCTCCTCCCCCCTTACCTGTCTGGATGAATGTCCTCTCTAACTTCTTGGGTGTTGGACCTCCACTCAGTTTGATTCTCTGTCCACTCTAGTTATTTGTTTTGCTATTCAACTTGTTGTTTATCCTCTCTGGTTGTGAGTGGCGGTGCAGTGTGTCCACCTACGCCTCCATCTTGGCTGGAAGTCCAAGGGTCCATTCTTGATATGGTCCTTTTGTGTCACATACAACTATAGAACTAGGCAATAGAACTTAAATTCTTTTTTAAAAAAATATTTTATTTATTTACTTTTAGAGAGAGGAGAAGGGATAGAGGAAAAGGGGGAGAGAACATCAACGTGAGAGAGAAACATCAATCTGTTGCCTCACGTACATGCCCCAACCGGGGACCAAACCCACAACCCAGGAATGTGCCTTGACTGGGAATTGAACCAGCAACCTTTTGCTTTGCGGGACAACACCACCTGAGCTACACCTGTCAGGGCAATTCTTTAATTCTTTTAACAAATATTTACCAAATGGTTACTATGTGCAGGTCTCTCTTAGGTATTTAACATACATTATCTCAACATCTGGCCCCAATTCCATTTTAGATAAGACTGAGGATAGGAGAGATTAAAGGGTTTTCCCAGGGTTGTACAGCTATTACAGTAGCAAAGCTGTTATTTATTCTGAATGCAGAGTTATCAGACTCAGCAACCATGTTCAATTAGGTTGACAGTAGTAACAATTGCAGTATGTATACCAAGACATCATGTTGCATGCTGTATATATATGCAACTTTTATTTTAAAAATAAAAATAATAATTATAAAGAAATCATGTTATTTACTTCTAAGTCTTTACTGTAACTTCATACCCATTATCAGAATGGGGGGAGGGTAAGAATGAGGGTGTTCTAGATAATATTTTTCTTTCTCTGAAATTCATGAATATCTCAAATATTTCTTCCTAGTATGGTTCATTTATGGTGCTAAAGCTGTTTATTGTTAGTTTATTTATGTGCAAATAGAAAAGCTGCTTTAGTTATGCAGGGTGTTACATTAGTTTCCATATTGTTTTCAGGAACTTTAAAGATACAGAGAACCAAATCCTTGTTTTGCTGTCAGATCATCAGTGCTTCCTAAGGCCCTGTGGCCTGTGTAAAGGAGATAGTTTCATAAAAAAGAAGCCCTTCATGTTTAAGTTTTATACCATGCTCATGCTGTACATGAAGGCCCAGGATGTGAGGCAGCAATGTGGACTCCATTGAGCTGACAGTGAGGAAGAGGTTGGCTGCTAGACAAGAAGGACTCTTGCTAGCTCTGAGTCATTACAGGCTTGCTGAGCCCAGCCAATTTACCTGTTTCCCAAAAGATCTTTATTTGTCCTTCTATTCTCATAAAAAAACTGTTGTCATTTCTTTTTCTGTCTGGAGACACTGGAAACTGCTTCCAGGCAGTACTACCACACTGGAGCTTTGTGAAATCCCCAATTCACCAGGATGAAACCTATCTTAGAATGCCCATGGTTTGGCTTTTTCTTCCTATTGGACAGAAAGCACCATCTTTCTCACATTTCAACAGCTTCAACTATTCAAATTCTTTATTGGATCAGCAAGCAGCTTGGGGTTTTAGGTAAATGAAAAGTGCTGTCCTGACAGCTCTGATATCATTAAGTGGTTGTACTGGGAGACATATGGATGCCCAGGATCAGAAACTCTTAGAGCTGCAGAGGCCTTGGAGACTGCAGAACTGGGGGACAAACTGGAATGTCACAACTTGATTATTAAAGGTTCATTTGTTCATTCATTTGTCCTTTTATTATTTTATTCCAGAAACACCCCTTAAATGCCTACTAGATATCAGTGCCCTGGCTTCACCCTCAGGAAGCTCTCATCCTGAGAGAGGGAGTAGATGGACAAACAAACAGTCATAATATAGTGCAGACAGTTCTGTGAAAGAGAGCCAGTGTCAAACAGTGGTTTAGAAAGTACATTTTAAAATCAAACAGTCCTCGTTTAAACCCCAGCCTTGTGACTAATTTCTTGTGTGACTTTGGGTAAGTTACAAAACCAACTGAGTTAATTCTAGAGCAAAGGAATAATGGGTGTATGTAGGTACATAGTAGTAGAGTATCACAGATGGCTAGCAGAACCTCTATATATGACTATTGGGGTTCCAGAAAGCCAGGAGGTTGTGATAAGCTAGCAAGATATAATTTTATACTTAAAAATATCCTTTGGTGAGGCCAGGCAACAGGGAGGTGGGTTACTGGAAAAGGGACATTTGCCCATTGAGATTGAGGAGCTATCCATGAGGGCTGTGATTTAGGATCAGAACTCTAATCCATAGAAGGACTTGGGAAGGAAAGCAGACCTCAGTCCCAGGGGAAATATATGGCTGAGTTTACAGAAGAAGGGTATAAAGTAGGACTTACAGACAGGGATCGAGGAAAAAACAATACATAGGTAAACTACCTATATTCTAGGTGGTAGCTAGAATATGGAGAAGATGTGAAGCAGGACAGGTGCCTGGCTAACAGTGCTGGGGGTGGCAGCCATGGCAGTCTTAAGAGTTACCTCTGGTCTCTGACTGCTGTGAGAGTGACCACGCTGTTGCTATGCTCTGAAATTATCACGGTATTTGCATCTAGGCCATAAATTCTATGGGCTGCTCCTGATCAGTAAATGAGCACAATAGTACTAGACAGGATTCATTCGTCAGAGACACTGAACTCCTTTGACTGGTGACATTGTCTTGAGGACTTTCTGATGGCCAAAACTTTCCTTAGAACTGCATGTACTAAAACACTTCCCTTTGACCTACCCACTTCACTTTCCTTCTTCCTCTCTCTCCTGCGCTCCCACTTTCTCTCCCTCCCTCCTTCCCTTCCTTCCTTCCTTCTCTCCTTTACTCAGGGTCAGACTTGTGTTGCATTACACTGTATACCGTGGCTCTCCCAGTCTCTCCTGGCTCCGTCCCCATTTTCTATCACCAGGATTGCCCCTAATAAATTACTTGTACTTTTAATCCAGTATTTTTGCCTGTTTCTTGAAAGATCTGGACATGTGTGGGACCTCAATTTAAAAGATAGACAGTTGCAATGACAAAGATTTCATTAGACATTTAGCCCAAAGGTTTTCACATTCCATTCCATGAAGAACACAGATTCGTTGGGTTGACCTTAGGGACCAGCCACAGTGATAGGCTCCCAGAGTATGGTAATCGAACAAGGTGAACAAGATGCCCTTATGAAATTTGTCAAAAAAGACAACAGACATTAATCAAGTAATGGAGAAAATATTTTTGTTCTTATTTTTGAAAACTAGTGATATAAGTCCAAAACCTTTACCACACTAAGAAGTTTTTGTGATCTGGCTCCTACTTACTCCTCCAGCCTCTTTTCTCACCATAACTATATTGCACTCTGCGCCACCTAGCATGAAATGCCTGCAATTCACAGAACTCTCCATTTCCTTCACACCTTTGGACTCTTGCCCAAGCTACCCTTCATCCACTAACCTTAGGCTACATCCATCCACCAGACTTAGTTCAGGCATGCCCACTCTGGTAAGTTGTCCCTGAGCAACCAAAGGTGTTACCCTTCTGTGCTTGCATTGTACCATCAACCCTTATCCTTGATTTTATTACAGGCAAGTAAGTGGAAACCTACATACAGAAAAGCAAAAATGATGCCAAGCATGAGAAATACATATTCTTTCTTTCCAAATCAGTTAGCTCATACTTAAAAAGTGATATCTTGCCCTGACCAGTGTGGATCAGTTTGTTAGGCACCATCCACCAAAGTTAAAGATCACCAGTACGATTCCTGGTAAGGGCACATGCCTGGATTGTGGGTTCATTCCCTGATTGGGGCATGTACAAAAAGCAACTGATCAGTGTTTCTTTCTCACATTGATGTTTCTCTTCCTCTCTTCCCCTCTCTCTAAAAATAAATAAATAAAATCCTTTTTTAATTACTTTATTTTTCTTCAATTACAGCTGTCTGCATCCTCTCCCCTCCCCTCCCTCCACCCCCTCCAAATCCACTTCCCTCCACTTCTACCACCCTCCCCCTTGGTCTGTCCATGTGTCCTCTATAGTGGTTCCTGAAAACCCTTCTCCCCATAGATTCCTTCCCCCTCCCCTCTGGCTATTGTTAGATTGTTCTTAATTTCAATGTCTCTGGTTATGTTTTGCTTGCTTTTTTCTTTTGTTGATTATGTTCCAGTTAAAGGTGAGATCATATGGTATTTGTCCCTCACCACCTGGCTTATTTTGCTTAGCATAACGCTCTCCAGTTCCATCCATGCTGTTGCAAAGGGTGTAAGTTCCTTCTTTCTCTCTGCTGCGTAGAATTCCATTGTGTAAATGTACCATAGTTTCTTGATCCACTCATTTGCTGATGGACACTAAGGTTGCTCCCAGCACTTAGCTATTGTAAATTGTGCTGCTATGAACATTGGGGTGCATAGGTTCTTTTGAATGGTGTATCAGGGCTCTTAGAGTATAATCCCAGCAGTGGAATTGCTGGGTCAAAAGGGAGTTCTATTTTTAGTTTTCTGAGGAAATTCCATACTGTTTTACACAGTGGCTGCAAGAGTCTGCATTTCCACCAACAGTGCACTAGGGTTCCCTTTTCTCCACATCCCCATCCAACAGTTATCTGTTGATTTGTTTATGGTGGCCATTCTGACTGGTGTGAGGTGGTATCTCATTGTGGTTTTAATTTGCATCTCTCTGATGACTAATGATGTTGAGCATCATCTTTTCATATGTCTTTGGGCCCTCTGTATGTCCTCCTTGGAGAAATGTCTGTTCAAGTCTTTTGCCCATTTTTTAATTGTTTTTTTTTCTCTTCCTGGAGTGCAGTCCTGTGAGTTGTTTATATATTTTGGAAATCAAAGCCTTGTCCAAGGTATCATTGGCAAATATGTTTTCCCATATGGTTGGTTCTCTTTTTATTTTAATACTGTTTTCTTCAGCAGTGCAGAAGCTTTTTATTTTTATGAGGTCCCATTTGTTTATTCTTTCCTTTATGTCCCTTGCTCTAGGGGACATATCAGTGAAGATGTTGCTGCGTGGAATGTCTGAGAATTTCCAACCGATGTTTTCCTCTAGGACTTTTATGGTGTCACAACTTACATTTAAGTCTTTTATCCACTTTGAATTTATTTTTGTGTATGGTGTAAGTTGGTGCTCAAGTTT
>PVJI01034014.1:0-10795 GCA_004026765.1 Micronycteris hirsuta | reverse complement strand
CAAGTAGAAACGGACGGGTGAAGCCAGAGAAGTGAAAATGCGCAGCCTCAGACCCGCTACCTCCCGGGGTGGACTGTCCTACCTCTGAGCCCCTCAGTGGTAGCTCCCAGGGAGCAACTGTTCTCTCTCGCGCGCCCCTTGGTGGTGGGAACCTGGAACAGCTCGTCGAAGCGGAAGCACGTGGACCATTCTAGGCTGGCTCTCAAAGGGTGGGAGGGCAAAGTCAGGACGAAAAGCCCCCAGTTCGCGGTAGTCCTGGACTCTTGGAAAAGTCTCCCTAAGGTGAAATTTACGTCCCTGCAGTGGCCAATATGATAACCGGGTGCATTACAAGCGTTTCCTATGTGCCGGACACTGTGCCGGCTTGTGCCTCCCTAGTTAATGCAGAACAGGTCTGGGGTTGGGGGAGGGCCGGGGGCGGGGACCCACCCAAAGTCCCCCAAGGGGCAGGAGGGCTAGAGCTCCGGACTGCCGTCAGAGGCCTGGTGGAGGCAGTCCTCAGTCCTTAAGTGTCCGTAGTAGGTGAGAAGAAAAGCAGGGTCTTTGGGCTTGTTAGGGAAGGGGCCATCTCCCAGGGGCCCCAAGGACACTTGAGTCCGTGAGATAAGGACCTCAGGCTTTGTCTCAATCTTGTCACCCCGATCATGTTCACTAGCAGAATCCTCGGCCTGTCTGCCTATGCCTCTTGCCCCAGCTTTGCATTTGAGTCATTCTCCCAATCCAAGAGGAGGTTCGGGCTCGATAAAGAACGAAAAGCACTTACCTGAGCAAAAAGATTTGCCACCAGGGAGATGCAGAGCCAGGTAGCAACCCAAACTGCGCTCCGAAAAGAGCAAAGAAAGGCAGGGTTTAGAAAGGCAAAACCCACAAAGTGTAATTCTTTAGTGGAAATGAACCATAGCTGGCTAGGTGAGTGGGGACTGGTTCGTTCCAATATGCAAATGAGGAAGGCAAAAACTACAAGAAGGAGGTAAAGTCCCTGTGTGTCAGTAGAGCAGGTCCTGTTCCAGGGTGTTTATGGCTCAGCCTTGAGCAGAGTTTAGCCCAAGGTTAGCAACTTACTAGCTGCTCTGACCTGAGGCCCAGCATGTGCACTGGCCCGCTTCCCTAATAGCCTCGGATTTTACTGTGACTCTTATCAATGCTTATTCCACGTCGCTTTTTTTCCATCTTCACGTTCATTCTCTCCATATCATGTCAGGCACTATAATGGGAGTAGGAATCCAGCCGTGCGGAAAGGTACAGAAACCTTGCCCTCGTGGAGCTGTCTATTGTATTGGAATTGTGTGTATCACACACACAGAAATGTAAGCAATTTGTCAGGTGTTCTTAATTGCTGCAATTGCAATTCAATCGGAGGGCAGCATTTCTAGAAAGAGAGGTCAAGGAGAGTTTCTCTAAGATCGTGACATTTGAGCTAAAACCTAGAGGAGGTCAATATCTGGGAGAAGATCGTCCCAGACAGAGGTAAGAGCTAGTGGAGAAGTGTGGGAGTGGAACTCAGCTCGCGTATGAGCAACAGTGCAGAGGCCAGTGTGGCTGGTACAGCGTGATGGAGGGAGAGGGATAAGGTGAGGTCAGCGAGGTAATGGGGACCAGAACGCCTAGGATAAAAAAAAGCTGTGGTACATTTATACACAATGGAATACTATTTGGCCATAACAAAGTAGGAAATGTTGCCCTTTGTGACAGCATGGGTGAATCTGGAGAGCTTTGTGCTAACTGATAAGGCAGTCAGAGAAGAACAAGCACCATATTATTTCACAATAAACCAAATGAAGTAATAAACAAAATAGAGACAGACCCATAGACAGAGAGCAAGGTGACTGCTGTTTGGGGCATGGACTGGGGGGCTAGTTGGGGAAGGTGGAGGCATTGAGAAAAACAGAGAAAACAGATTAAAAAATCATGGACATAGACAACAGTGTGGGGATTGCCAGGGGGAAGTGGAGGAGGGTATATGGGAGATAAATGGTGGTGGAAGGAGACTTGACTTGGTGTTATGAACACACAATATGATGTACAGAAGATGTTGTGGAACTATGCACTTGAAACCTATATAATTTTGTTAACCAGTGTCACTCCAATAAATTGAATAAAAAGGAAAAATCGAAACAAAAAAATAGAAGTGTCTGAATATATATTTCTCCAAGGAAGACATACAAATGGCCAAAGAGCTCATGAAAAGATAGTCAACATTATTAACTTCAGAGAAGGGCAAGTCAATATCAGGAGAATCACATCACACCCTCTGTTATGGGTATAATAAAAAAGACAGATTATAACAAGTGTGCGGAATTTGGAACCTTCGTATAATGCTGGTTGGAATATAGTATGGTAGAGCAACTTTGGAAAACAGTCTGGCAGTTCCTCAAAGGTTAAATATATGGTTACCATATGATCCAGAAATTCCACTCCTAGGTATATACCCCAAAGAAATGGAAACTTATTTTTACTCACAAACTTGTGTATGATGCTCATAAGAGCATTATACATAATTGCCAAATGTACAAACAATAGAAATATCCATGAACTGAGAAATGGATAAATAAATTTGGTATATCGATACAATAGGTTATTTGGCAATAAAAAGAAATGAAGTACATCATGAATGAGCCTTGAAAATATTTTCCAAAACCAAAGAAGCCTGTAGTAAAAAAACAATATATTGTATGATGCCTATTATGTGAAATGTTCAGATTTGGCAAACTTATACAGACAGAAAATTGATTGGTCATTGCCTAGGATTGGGAGGAAGGGTGAGTAGAAGGTTCAGAGAAAAAAAGAAAGCAACTAATAAAAAGTATAGGGTTTTTTGGGTGGTGATTAAAATGTTCTTAAAGATTCTTAACTTGTGATGGTTGAAAAATTTTGTAACTATACTAAATATCATTGCCTTGTTCACATTAAATGAGTCAATTATATATGACTATATTCCAATAAATCTGTTAAAAATTCATTAAAGAAAGAAAGAAAGGGAGAAAGAAAGAAAAGAAAGAAAACTTCAGTTGATGTCAGATATTTCAGAATCTTCCCTGGAAATAACTGAGTTCTGTAAATGCTGGCATACGGCATGCTGTGGGAAGATAATTTTATTACTTACTGTGTGATAACAAAGTAAAGTGAGCCAAAGTTCTATTTCTTTAACAAGTCACAGCTCAGTACAAGAGGTTGTCCAACACTCTGCACACACAATTTATATATTTGGTGCCTACACAAATATCTCCTCCATACTGACTTGATAATTGAAGGAGTGCTCTTCTGTGAGGATAATAAAAAAGATTAACTAATCAAACACATATTCAGGAAGGCTCACCATAGTGCAGGCAGTATCTTGAATCAGCAGCTCATACTCTATGTTCCTGCCATCTGATCCTCTGTTAATCAGATAGTCCGTGTTCTTTCTGATTTCCACAACCTCATATACGCTGTACACAAACTCATACTTATTCTGTCAAGGATGCTTCCCTCCCATCTTCACGTGACTGATTGCTGCTTACCTTTGGCTCTCAGGTTACACTTCTCTTTCACCAGCAGGCTCTCTGTCCCTCTCAAATTGGTTTGTGTCCTGCTATGGCCAGACAAGTCCATACAATTTCTTTCTGTCTGATAGAAAGCACTTGTCAAAGTTTCTTGACAGTGATTATTTTATTGAATATCTCCTATCAGACAAGGAGCTCCTTAAGCGCAGAGATCATGTATGGCTTCTTATCCCTTGAATACCAGAACCCAACCTAATTTGGGACACTGTTTTACATATCCAGTGTCATAGTATTCAGGTTCAGAAAGAGCTAAGTGGAAATGCAGTCTCATACCTGAGTGCTTTGAATGAAAGCTACCTTGCCCAGAATAGGATACACACAGCAAGAGTCAGGCCCTTGTTTTCCACTGAAAGTTGCTGTATTTGGATATGGTGCCTAGAACTGTGGCTACAACTTTGGTACCACAAGAAGATCCAGGCTTAGAAGGAGCCCATCCAGTGAGACCAGAACCCCAGAAATACGGAGTGTGTTACTTTATGGCATCATTGACCTCGAAAATTAATGATGCCTGGAACCACTCTGCCCATGGACATTTTGTTATATGAGATCATTTTCCATCAAATGTTAAACCAATTTAGTCATGTTTTCTGCTACCTTAAGAATGTATCTTAGTTAACTTATCTTAGCTCTGTCTAGTGGTTCATTCCTGGTCCTAATTTGTCATCAGGGAGACAAGTGTCTGTCCTCTGCTGACTCCTGGGGACCCTTCCAGGGACTTTGATAAACCTTGTTCATCTCTTTTGGCGTTCTTTACCGGTCCTTGAACCAACCAAGGCTGTGCCAGTTCCTACAATGTACAGTTAAAGGCTGAGACTTCACTGAGAGTACAGTTGGCTGCAGAATAAACTATGACTGTTAGTTCCATACCTTTATAGTATACTACAATATCTCCCCTCCCACAACTCACCTGAGGATAAATGAAATGTGTGCCTTGGTTGTGTAAACAAAAAGAAAATTATAACAGGGACCTCTTCCACTCCAGCACAGTGGGAAGGCATTAGTAAACTGGCTCTGGAGGGACTGTGAAAGGACAGCACTGGCCTGTCGCACTTGCCGGCTCATTTTTATGTTGTACACACTACTGCTTTTGCTGATGTCAAGCTGCTGACAACTAACAACTGCTTTGCAAAATCCCTAGGTGGTTATTAATCGGCTATTGTGAATCCTCATGAACTGATTTTAGCACCTCACTGAGTGCTGTGAAAGTAAAGGACATTTTCAGGAGTTCTGGTGTTACAGAACGGACCCAGGGTCTATGGGGTACCTCTGTCACTGTGGATTCTTAGCCCACTGCCAGGGAATTAGAATTATGGCTCTCAATGCCAGAGTTTGGTGAAAAGGAAAGGAACTATTTATTCAAAAGTTATACAGATTTACAGTAATGACTTAATGTGTTTGTTAAAATCCCAAAATCCCTTAAGACACCCACAAACACACACACAGTCCTTCCTTCCCCCTTTGCCCTGGTAGGCCAGTCTTGGGTACTGTTTCTCAGGAAAAAAAAATAGAAGTCCGTGGCTCAACTAGCTCCAGGTCCTTCCCAGTAATCCATGCTCAACTTGCAGGCCTTCCGTGGTTCCCAGCACCATCATCTGTGTCGCTGGAACCTCCAGTGCTTAATCCAGTACCATATGACACCTTCTCATGGCCCACCAGCAAGAGTTCTTTTGCCCCTTTCCTTCCCTGCAAGGTCTCACATTGTCCCTGTCCCTAGTCCTGCATTGTCTCTCCTGCTTCCAAAGCCATTGGAAAAGGGAGCCCCAAAACTGCGTGGTTCCACCCTGCATGGCTGCCACACCTGGGTTTAAATCCTGGCACAAATCTTCCTCTGCAACCCCATTTCTGACTCTTCCCATGATGGGCTACACCAGCCAGCATTCCCATATTTTGCCAGCCTTTCTTGGCTGCCATAGTTAGTCTGGGCAGGTGTGGCCCCGTGGTGTGAAGGAACCACTTCCAACCTCTCATGCAAGTGCTGTAACCAAGGGGAGCTGCCTCCCAGTTATATCATGGGTCAAAGTCACTCCCATCTCCCTAGCTCAAAGCATGACCACAGCTACTTAACATGTCTATGAAGCTAGCCAGCTGTTATAGATATGCAAAATAACCATTTTTGCATATCAGGTATGTAGCTGCCAACTGTTGATATGCAAGATAACTCTCAATGGCCCTGCTCCACATGTCCCATCTCCAGTCCAGACTTGTGTATGTGAGGATATCCTATATTTTTATATTGCCTGGACACCCTGAATTCTGGACCCCATTACAAATCCTTCTTTGGGGGGGCCCTGGCTACACCCCGTTACACTGGAACCCTTCGCCTCCTCAGGCTCAGGGTGACTTTCACAGGCTCAGCCTTAGTAGACCTCCTGGACTATAACTAGGCTGCTTGCATCCTCACACTTCCCATATTGGGCACAGCGAGAGGGAGGGTTTGGTCTCAGGGCATCATCCTCAGTGGAGGATGGAATGCCAGGTGAAATGTTCAGTTCTCTGACCAGGGCTCAGAACCTTTTTATGTCTCTCACACCTCTTACCCTCAAATATGCATCATGAAACCAAGGCACCTGGAGCTACAGTAGCTAGCCTGACTTCACACAAGTTACTAAGTGATGGAACTGGGGTTCTACTTCAGATATGCCTTCCCCCAAAGCCCTAATCGGTGCAGCCATATCTGTGCTGTGAGGCCTTTCTTAGGTCAATGGGTACAATACATCAGAACATTTTACTGACTCGTTCTGGGGTCAGGACAAAGGTATCTTTGATTCAATGACATATTCACTCTTGAATGGCTGAAGTGAAGGAAAACTTCAGTTACAGCTCCTTTCTTTAACAAGGAGGAAATTATTATCCATAGAACAAGATTGTTCTAAAATCCTTGGGAGCTGCTTTATTTCCCTCTTAATCTCATCCATTCTAAGCAAGCAGTAAATGATGTCGGAGAGGATAAGAGGTAACAGTTACCTTTTTACACTCCAGGTGAGATTCGGAGGCAGGCTAGGAATATTCATCAAGATTAAACTTTGTAGGATCCATGCATTTTCTGTTTAAATACTTTCTAATCAAATGATTGGATCATGTACAAAGATTTCTAAACAAAGTTATTTACGCTTAGAAAAGGTGCAAAAATGGAAATAACTTTAAATACATCCATAAAGGTTTGATTGTATGAAATAGACTGATTCCAAGCATGGGGCAATATGCATTTAAAAGTCTAAGTATGCCTCGAAACCTTCAGGCCATATTCAGAAATAAGAGAAAGTGTTAACATCACAAAAACCAGAAACTCTCCCTGTGTTTTTTCTGGGTCACATGTGTTTGCCTTACTCAATAACCTTTTGAGGAGCTGATGCTAAAACAAATTCAAAGTGTAAGAAATGTGTCTGGGCAAACAACTGCGAAACAAAGTGGGAATTCTGGGGAAAATGGGAGAGTCACAGAACACAATTTTGGTGTGAACGCCAGGAAAGAGAAGAAATATGGGCTGGCTGGAAGCATCAGAGACTGCACAGCAGTTCTCTGTAGAGTTTGGAAGGTCATTGGGGAGTCCTTGAGCCAAACTGGCCATCAACTTTGGTTTCTATCTAAAATGGTATAAACTGGCTATAATCTCCCACTTGTACAAACCAAAAAAACAGACCAAATATATAAAAAAATGGCTGGGGAATCATGTTACACCAGGCAATGTGAAGGGCAGTGATCCCTCAGAAGAAGAAATGAACAAGGTATGAATAATGATGGCCCCAAGTCACTGCCTAGAGAGAGGTTTCAGTGTGCAGAGCATGGAGTGGAACTCAGGGGAGCCCATAGACTCCCTGAGTTGAGAGACAGAGCTGAATGTGTGAGGAGATCAAGGCAACTAGAGCTCAAAGGGTACCAGACAGGACATACTTGCAAAGAGAGGGAACCCAAAGGATCTTCAAAAGGTCTCCCTCATGTATTCAGCACATGTGTGAGGCCAGGGAAAGTACCATCTGAATGTATTAGAGGGAACGGTGCCTAATGCTTGACCTTGGGTGGTCACAGTGCCTGTCCAAGTCAGTCAGATGGAGAGCTGTGGGATTCATGGGTCACTGGGTTTGTATTCTGATGGGTCTTTACTCAGTACTGGTGGGGAATAATTAGCCTTACTAGCCTTATTGTGAGCACTGGCCCAGTTCTACCTGGCAAATAATATTAAACATAAGTAAATAAATGAATGCATGAACAAGCAGACAAACAAATAAATGAGTGGGTAAGTATATTGGAGAGATGTGAGAAAATGGTCACTTTCAAAGACTCCTGGTGTGACTAGAAGGCAAGCTAGGAATACGCATCAAGATTTAAAAGAAAACTCTGGATCAGTTCTGGTCAAGATGGAGGCATAGGTGGAAACCCTTCACTTTCTCACACAATCAAGAGGAAGATAACAACCAATCTAAAAACAACAAACAACCAGAAGTGCCAGAAAATCCAACTGCATGGAACTCTGACAACCAAGGAATTAAAGAAACATTCACCCAGACTGACAGCAACACAACACAGCAAAGAGTGTTGCCTTGCCCTGGTGAATACTTAAGGCCCCACTCCCTTACAATATAACAGGTGCACGGGACAAAGAAATATGTCTCAAATGAAAGAACAGATCAAAACTCTAGAAAAAGAGCTAAGTGATGAGGAGATAGCAAACCCATTGGATGCAGAGTTCAAAACACTGGTAATCAGGATGCTCACAGAACTAATTGAGCTTGGTTGCAAAATGATGGAACAAATGAAGGCTACCCAAAGTGAAATAAAGCAAAATATACAAGGAACCAGCAGTGAAGGGAAGGAAACCGGGACTCAAATCAACAGTTTGGAACAAAAGGGAGAAATAAACATCCAACTGGTACAGAATGAAGAAACAAGAATTCAAAAAAATGAGGATAAACTTAGGAACCTCTGGGACAACTTTAAACATTCCAACACCCAAATCATAGCGGTGCCAGAAGGAGAACAAGAGCAAGAAGTTGAACTTATTTGAACAAACAATGAAGGAAAATCCCTCAATCTGGCAAAGGAAATATACTTCCAGGAAATCCAGGAAGTCCAGAGAGTCCCAAAGAAGTTGTACATAAAGAGGAACACACCAAGACACATCATCAAGTTACCCAAGATTAAATATAAAGAGAGAACCCTAAAAGAAGCAAGAGGAAAGGAGAGAGTTACTTACAAAGGAGCCTCCATTAGACTGTCAGCTGATTTCTCAAAAGAAACCTTGTAGGCAAGAAGGGACTGGAAAGAAGTATTTGAAGTCATGAAAGGCAAGGACCTACATCCAAGATGACTCTATCCAGCAAAGTTATCATTTAGAATGGAAGGGCAGATAAAGTGCTTCCCAGAAAAGGTCAAGTTCAAGGAGTTCCTCATCACCAAGCCCTTATTATATGAAAAGTTAAAGGGACTTATCTAAGAAATAGAAGATCAAAAACTATGAACAAACTCACAACTATCAACAACTGAAACTAACCCCCCCAAAACAAAAACTAAGAAAACAATTAGAACAGGAACAGAATCAGAGAAATGGAGATCATATGGAAGGTTTTCAGTGGGGAGGGGGCGGGGAAAATGGGGGGGTACAGGGAATGAGAATCATAAATGGTAGGTATAAAATAGATGAGGAGAGGTTAAGAATGGTATAGGAAACAGAGAAGTGAAAGAACTTATATGTACAACCCATGGACATGAACTAAAGGGGAATGCTGGAGGGTTGGGGGGTGCAGGGAATAGGGGGGATAAAGGAGGAAAATTGGGAAAACTGTAATAGCATAATCAAGAAAATATACTTTAAAAAGATTTAAAAGAAAACTCTGTAGGATCTAATGAGACTCCCCGCCAACACCTGGCTGTGAGGTAACCTCCTGAGGCCAAAGACTGACGAAGTCAATACCTCATGCTTGTACAGTGATATAAACAGTTACTCTTTCCAACAGCTAGTGTGGAAAACCTCAGGATTCATGAAACATTGGTTAGAGTACTCAGAAGGGTATTTTCTCTGTCATGGGAAATAATTTGCCATCAAATGACCACTGCTCCAGTTCTACCAAACAAATCATAAACGGAAGACTTAAAGGATCAAAGGGTTCCCAAGGAATTTAACTGCATACTAGAATATTTTTAGCAATGCAAAAATATCCATTATTCAAGAAGGTAACATTTACAGTCAGACATCAAGTCAAATCTTTAAAACAAATTTTTAAAATATTTTTTAGAGAGAGGGGTAGGGAAGAAGAGGGCAACAAACATCAGTGTGTGGTTGCCTCTTGCACGCTCCCTATTGGGGACCTGGCCTGCAACCCAGGCATGTGCCCTGATTGGGAATTGAATGTGAAACCCTTTGCTTCACAGGCTGGCGCTCAATCCACTGAACTATACCAGCCTGGTCTAATCAAATCTTATCAGGCATGCAAATAAGGAGGAAAACTCATAATGGAATGATAAATGAATCAATTGAAACTAACTCAGAGCTGACACAGATGTTAAAAATAGCAGACAAGGACATTAAGAACAGCTATTATACTGGACTTCCGCCAAGATGGCAGCGTAGGTGGTCGCACTCGCTGCCCGCACATCCAGAATGTCCATACAATGAATGCAGTAGCAAAAAATTGAACAACCAGAATGGACAGAATCGAACTGAAGGGAAGTCCGACACCCAGGAAGTAGGAGAAGACGAACATCCAGGCCCGTAAGTGGGGCAGAAACGGGCGGAGGAAGCAGCGCTCTTGGAGGGTCTCACTCACACCGCGACTTACGCTGCGACTCAGGCCGCCAGCGCCTGGACAGGGCGTGGCTCCAAACAACGGGTGAATCCCGCAAGCCAGCGACGCTGCCGGAGAGAGGCCAGGGCTGAGCCAGCAGAACCGAGTCTGGCAGAGGAGGCGGTGGGGAACTGGGGAGAGGAGGAGTGACGGGAGCCCGCGGTGATCGGAGGTCGCCATTGCTTCCTCCCAGACCCCGCCCCCAGAGACAACGTCATCCAAAAAGAGACCCAGGTCGCAGGCATCTGCCAGCTGACAAGTGCACCAAGATAAATAGAATGAAAATGGCCAAAAAGAAGGACCACAACAAATTACAACTAATGGATGACAACATAGTCAACCTATCAGATGCGCAATTTAAAATGCTTGTAATCAAATTGTTAACAAAACTGGAAAATAGGTGGACACAAATAGTTGAACAGATGAAGAATACGATAAGGATAATGGAGGAAGATTTACAGGGAACCAATAGGG
>PVJI01034013.1:0-10897 GCA_004026765.1 Micronycteris hirsuta | reverse complement strand
AAAACAGACAGATAGACCAATGGAACAGAATAGAGAGCCCAGAAATAAACCCAAGTCTCTACGGGCAATTAATCTTCGACAAAGGGGGCAGAAGCATAAAATGGAATAAAAATAGCCTCTTCAACAAATGGTGTTGGGAAATCTGGACGGCTACCTGCAAAAAAATGAAACTCGAGCACCAACTTACACCATACACAAAAATAAATTCAAGGTGGATAAAAGACTTAAATGTAACTCGTGACACCATAAAAGTTCTAGAGGAAAACATCGGTAGGAAAATCTCAGACATTCCACACAGCAACATCTTCAATGGTATGTCCCTTAGAGCTAGGGACATAAAGGAAAGAATAAACAAATGGGACCTTATCAAAATAAAGAGCTTCTGTGGGGCTAAAGGAAATAGTATTAAAATAAAAAGAGAACCAACCGTATGGGAAAACATATTTGCCAATGATACCTCAGACAAGGGTTTGATCTCCAAAATATATAAAGAACCCATATGACTCCACTCCAGGAAGACAAAAAAAAATTAAAAAATGGGAAAAAGACATGAACAGATGCTTCTCGAAGGAGGACATACAGAGGGCCCAGAGACATATGAAAAGATGCTCAACATCATTAGCCATCAGGGAGATGCAAATTAAAACCACAATGAGATATCACCTCACACCAGTTCAGAATGGCCATCATCAACAAAGCAACAAATAACTGTTGGAGGGGATGTGGAGAAAGGGGAACCCTACTGTATTGTTGGTGGGGATGCAGACTAGTGCAGCCATTGTGGAAAACAGTATGGAACTTCCTCAGGAAAATGAAAATGGAACTGCCTTTCAACCCAGCATTTCCACTATTGGGATTATACCCTAATAACCCTGAAAAACCAATTCAAAAGAACCTATGCACTCCAATATTCATAGCAGCACAATTCACAATAGCCAAGTGCTGGAAACAACCTAAGTGCCCATCTACAAATGAATGGATCAAGAAACTATGGTACATTTACACAATGGAATTCTACTCAGCAGAAAGGAAGAAGGAGCTTATACCCTTTGCAACAGCATGGATGGAACTGGAGAGCATTATGCTAAGTGAAGTAAGCCAGGCAGTGAGGGACAAATACCAGATGATCTCACCTTTAACTGGAACATAATCAAGAAAAGCAGAAAGCAAGCAAAACATAACCAGAGACATTGAAATTGAGAACAGTCTGACAGTGGCCATGGGCAGGGGGGACAATGGGGAGAAGGGTTTTCAGGAGCCACTATGGAGGATACATGGACAGAGCCAAGGGGGAGGAGGGAGGTGGGGACAGGAGGTGAGGTTGGAGGCGGTGGGATGAGGGGAGGGGAGAGGATGCAGATAACTGTAATTGAACTACAATAAAGTAATAATTTAAAAATAGTAAAAAATAAATGTTGTAGAAACAGGATGTGATCAACTCTGAGAAGATGCACTTGAACTTTTGCATTAATATATCAGCACTAAATCCTCCTGCATGCTACGAAAAGTCCACATTCAGAGGCAAGATGTTAAGGGCTCTAAAATGACTGTCTCCTTCTTTATTATTATTATTAAGGTCCAGTTCAACCTTTATAAAACTTAACCTGGTTAAATACATTCTAATTAAATATAATTATGCAAACTCTGTGTTGGGCACTGTGGGGGTCGCAGAGATGAGTAATCAGAGACTCAGCCATTAAAGCATTTATTAAAGGACTGATTTTTTAAGTACATAAAATAAATCACTAAAATACGAAAAAATGTAATAAATAAAAGCAAAAAATAAATAAATAAAGTGGAAAAATTCATCAGTTTACATGGGAACTTCCCTAGAACAGTGAGTCCCGACAATTGATTATATCAGAGAGAGAGAGAGAGAGAAAGAAAGAAGGAGAGGAAGGAGGTGAGGATCAATACATAAGAAGGGAAAATACTGGTGAATGCAATAGGAAGCCATTGAAAGCTGTCAAGTTGGAGGAATGGCTTGTTCAGAGTCATATACCTCATGATCAATAACAGTAGCTCAAATGTAACCCAACACTGTTGACTTTAAAAGCTGGCAACTTCAATGATACCTCACACAAGGGTTTAATCTCCAAAATATATAAAGAACTCACATGACTCCACTCTAAGAAGAGAAGCTACCCAATTAAAAAATGGGCAAAGGACTTCAACAGACACTTCTCCAAGGAGGACATACAGAAGGTCCAGAGACACATTAAGAGATGCTCAGTATCGCTAGCTATCAGAGAGATGCAAATTAAAACCACAAGGAGATACCACCTCACACCAGTCAGAATGGCCACCATAACAAAGCAACAAACAAGTGTTGGAGAGGTTGTGGAGAAAAGGGAACCCTAGTGCACTGTTGGTAGGATTGCAGACTGGTGAAACCACTATGGAAAACAGTATGGAATTTCCTCAGAAAACTAAAACTGGAACTGCCTTTTGACCCAGCAGTTTTACTGCTAGGATTTTACCCTAAATACCCTGAAACACCAATCCAAAAGAACCTATGCACTCCAATGTTCATAGCAGCACAATTTACAATAGCCAAGTGCTGGAAGCAACCTAAGTTCCCATAAGTAAATGAATGGATCAAAATACTATGGTACCTTTATACAATGGAATTCTATGTAGCAGAAAGAAAGGAGCTCCTACCCTTTGCAACAGCATGGATGGAACTGGAAAGCATTATATTAAGCGAAATAAGCCAGGCGGTGAAAGACAAATACCATATGATCTCACCTTTAACAGGAACCTAATCAACAAAACAAACAAACAAGCAAAATATAACCAAAGACACTGAAATTGAGAGCAGGCTGACGATGACCAGAGGGGAGAAGGGTGGGAATTTTAGGGCAAAGGTGTGAAGGGTTTGCAGGAACAATTATAAAGGATACATGGACAATAACGGGGTGGGGGTGGAGGCAGGACGGAGGTGGGGAGGGTTGGGTGTTGGGCTGGGGTGGGGGAAAAGGCAGAAAACTGTACTTGAACAATTAAAAAATAAATTTAAAAAATTTAAAAATAAGCTGGCAACTTCACTGCTTCAGAACATATCCCTCTTCCAACCCTGTTTTAGCCTGGCTTCTGACTCTAGGCTCCATCTTGTATATATAATCCTGCTTCTGACATTTGCAATTGTTCTTGGCTTCATACTCTCAGCTCTCCCATAAGGCCTGTGTTTTAGACTTGCATATCTAGCTTGACATTATAATCTTGGACTGTCTGAGATAGGATGTTGAGCTCTGCTAGCCCTGTTCCATTCACCATCCACTAACTCCACTTGAAGGTTTCAGGAAATTGTAACTGAAATAAGACTTCCCAGAATTTGTTTAAAGATGATGGGGACTTTGGGGGACAACTACATGGTAGTGTCTAGCAATATAGAGCTCTGGACTTGCATATTTTTAGAAATCTGATAGTGAGAATTCCATGGTGCAGGGCCACAAATTCAGAAACACTTGCAGGTGGCTCTAAAGACAGTAGCCCAGGGAGCACACTTTGAGAAACACTGAACTAAAACAGGATTCTTATTGAAAGGAAATACACATTAAGCATAAGGATAGCAGGGCCAAGTCTCTGGGAGCCTTCAATGCCAGGCTTAGTAATGTAGACCTGGGGCTTTCTGCTATAGGTGACTAATAGGAAGCCACGAGAGGTTACACAGCTCAGGGAAGAACCACCATCAAAACTTTGGTCAGGTGGGAGCACTTACCTTCACAAAGAGAAGAGGAAGAACTAGGATAGGGTCAGGAAGTCCAGCAAGGGCACTGATGCAAAGTTCCAAGGGAGGGAGTGTTAATGAGTGACCTGGACTGGGACACTCTTCATCCAAATGAATTCCTGTTGGACACACATGGAAAGGATAGAGTTGCTTCCAAAAACCTGGGCCAGGAAAAAAGTAAAAAAGTTATTCTTTCCCCAACACCATGTGGAATTTTGCTTATGATTTATTGGACCTCTTCCTGAAGCCAGAATTACCAAAATAACTCACTGAAGCCACTTGGAAGGGTTCTAATACCATAGTTTACTTTAAGAAGTCAACTCAGCAAACATTTATGTGGAGGTAATTTGTTGTAGTTGGAAATACAAAGAGATTTTCCAAAATTTTATTGGTAAAAGTGGACCATATTAGTGCTGTACAGGATCTTAAAATTCAGTTAGAGAAGTTCTCTAGCTGACAATTGAGAAAATAAATTTCTGTCCCACTGAACCTTCAGCTAAATACTTAGAAAGTCTAACCCTGCTCTGGCTGGTGTGGCTCAATGGATTGAGGGCTGGCCTGTGAAACAAAGGGTCGCTGGTTCGATTCCCAGTCAGGGCAGGTGCCTGGGTTGCAGGCCAGGTCCACAGTAGGGGGCGCGCAAGAAACAACTGCACATTGATGTTTCTGTCCCTCTCTTTCTCCCTCCCTTCCCCTCTCTAAAGTAAATAAATAAAATCTTAAGAAGAAAAAGAAAATCTAACTCAGTGGTCTTCAGACTGCAAGATACATTCAAATCATTTAGGATACCTGTTAAAAATGCAGACTACCGCTTCTCTCCTTCCAAAGTTCTGATTCATTTAGGTAGAGAGGAGGCACTGGATCTACATTTCCAAGTCAGTTTCCTCCAAGTGACTCTAATGCAGGTGGTCAACATCCACATTTCAAGAATCATTGCCATATAGAACTTATTCATTATAAACAATTATCTTGTTCTTTGTCTTTTCAAGGCTCTGAGTTGTGTTTTGAGTTTCACTGGGAAACAAATTGTGTTCCTACCCTCAAGCTGTTTCTAGTCTCAGAGGTAAGCTACATAAGCACAAAACTGGATTTCAAGGAAGAGAGCAATAAGCATCCTAAAGGAGGCAGAAAAATAACGCTGGGATGGTTCAAGCAAGGGAAAGTGTTATTTACTGACCCAAATTGCCTTCATGAGACCAGTTGCAGAGGTGGTCTAGAGGTAAAGAAATAATAAAACGTAATTGTTGAAAGCCATGAACACTATGCCTTTACTAATGTCTTTCATAAGCATCCTTTGAAAACCACCTAGTTGTATAAAAAAGAACTCATTAAATAAGAAAGAACAAGAACAACTCCTGGGCAAATTAGAGTAAATCTGCTTAGTGATTTCTTCCATAGCATTTTTTTTTTTTACAATATGAGACATAGAGATTTTATTTTATTACTTCTTAAATATACTTGATTGATTATGGTATTACAATTGTCCTATTTTTTCTCCCCTTTATTCCCCTCTGCCCTGTACTCCCCTCCCACCATCATTCCCCCACCTTAGTTCATGTCCATGGGTCACACGTATAAGTTCTTTGTCTTCTCCATTTCCCATACTATTCTTAGCCTGCCCCTGCCTGTTTTCTACCTACCATTTATGCTTCTTATTCCCTGTACATTTTTCCCATTCTCCCCCTCCCCCTCATCACTGATAACCCTCCATGTGATCTCTATTTCTATGAATCTGTTCCTGTTCTAATTGTTTGCTTAGTTCTTTTTGGTTTTGTTATTGTTTTTTTTAGTTTTAGTTGTTGATAGTTGTGAGTTTGTTGTCATTTTACTGTCTGTATTTTTTATCTTCTTCTTTGTCTTAGATAAGTCCCTTTAACATTTCATATAATAAGGGCTGGGTGATGATAAACTCCTTTAACTTGACCTTATCTGGAAAACACTTTATCTACCCTTCAAATCTAAATGATAGCTTTCCTAGATAGAGTAATCTTGGATGTAGGTCCTTGCCTTTCCTCACTTTGAATACTTCTTTCCATCCCCTTCTTGCCTGTAAGGTTTCTTTTGAGAAAGCAGCTGATAGTCTTATGAGAATTCCTTTGTAGGTGCCTGTCTCCTTTTCTGTTGCTGCTTTTAAGATTCTCTCTTAGCCTTTAATCTTGGGTAACTTAATGATGCTGTGCCTTGTTGTGTTACTCTTTGGGTCCAACTTCTTCGGGACTCTCTAGGCTTCCTGGACTTCCTAAAAGCCTATGTCCTTTGCCAGATTGGGGAAGTTTTCCTTCATTATTTGTTGAAATAAGTTTTCAATTTCTTGCTGTTGTTCTTCTCCTTCTGGCGCCCCTATGATTCAGATCTTGGAATGCTTAAAGATGTCCTGGAGGTTCCTAAGCCTCTCTTCATTTTCTTGAATTCTTGTTTCTTCATTCCATTCTGGTTGAATGTTTATTTCTTCCTTCTGCTCCAAATTGTTGATTTGAGTCTCGGTTTCCTTAACATCACTGTTTGTTCCCTGTGCGTTTTCTTTTATTTTACTTTTCATAGCCTTCACTTTTTCCTCTATTTTGTGACCATACTCAACCATTTCTGTGAGCATCCTGATTATGAGTGTTTTGAACTTTACATCTGATAGGTTGACTATCTCTTCATTACTTAGTTGTATTTTTTCTGGAGCTTTGATCTGTTCTTTCTTTTGGGCCATATTTTTTGTCTCGGTGCATCTGCTACATAGTAAGGGGCAGAGCCTTAGATATTCCCCATGGCGAGGCAACCCACATCACTGTATGTGGGGGAGGCATATGAGAGGGAACAATGCCACTTGCTCAGCTCTTGACTGACTTTCAGTCACTTCCTCTGCTTCCTACAAGCAAATTGGGCCCTTCTGGTGCTGATTCCCAGTTGGGTGGGTTTGTGTACATTCTAGGACCCTGTGTGTCTCTCCAACGAACTCTTCTGTGAAGCTTGGAGTTTCTCTTGCCATCTCAATCCCCCACAGGTTTTTTTTTCAGTCAGAGGTTTTGAGGCTTTATTTCCCTGCACTGAAACCCTGGGTTACCAGGTCTGTCTTGCTCCCCAGTTTTTCCTCCCAGTTTATCTGCACACAAATGTGGGACTTCCCGCTCTGCCAGCCAACACCTCACCCACCCTATTTCTCTAGCTACCACCTTGCCATGAGTCCTCTTTGCCCCAGCTGCCCATCTCCACCCCTCCTACCTGTCTGGATGAATGTTTTTCTTTAATTCCTTGGTTGTTAGACTTCCATACAGTACGATTTTCTGGCAGTTCTGGTTCTTTTTAGTTTTTAAATTTGTTGTCATTCTTCTTTTGGTTTTGTGAGGAGGCACAGTGTGTCTACCTATGCTTCCATCTTGGCTGGAAGTATCTCCCATAGCATTTTAACACTGGGCCACAATAATTCTCCTAGATTCAGCTGGCAGCAATCACAGAGGTCACCCAAATGTACTTTCTCCTATCACAGCTATGGCAACTGGAGACTGGAAGGTGAAAGCTTTTGACCAGGTCACCTGGGGTTTGAAGCTAGTGCTGGAGCACTTTCCAAATTCCTATAGGCCATTAAAATGAGGTTTGAATGAGCGGTGTTTCTGCTAGCCCCTGGCTCTCCACCACCTTCTGAAGATTCCAGTTAGGATGCTAAACACACACTTAGGGTACTTAAAATGGAATTCTTCTTAGCAATATGTGGTTTTATAGTGATGATACTGTACTAGCTAAGAGTTTAGAGCACTTACTGTATGGTAGGCATTGCTGTAAGAGATTTATCTACAAAACTATATTAATATCGCCATTTTAGAGATGAAAAAAACCAAGATACAGAAAATTTAAAGAAATTGCCCCAGTTCACACAGCTATTAAGTGGCAGAGGGTGGTCAGAACAGTGGCAAGAGCAGCTTTAGAGCCTGTGCTTCTACCTACCATGATACACGACCTCTTGTAACTATTTGGAGACTCAAGTCTCTCTCTCCTATTAGATTATGAGCTTTGTGGAAACAAGAACCTATCTTGGTCACTACTATCATTCTATCTTGGTCACTACTGTATCCCTAGTACTAGATGCAAAGTAAGCACTCAATAAATATTTGTTTAATGAATGAACAGGTAGAGTTGGGCTCAGCTGACACTGATAAAATTGTTCTCTACTGTCATTAGAACAAGTCCTATTTCCAGCATTAACTCAAAAGAATTTTATTATGACCCTACCTCTTTGTGGACCTCAGTCTTGCTTTCTATACAATGAAGGTGGTGCACTTTAAGGTATCTACTATATATGACAGTCTAGAAGTCTTCCTCATCATTAAATCCAAATTTTGAGATAGGGCTAAGCCAAACCCATCACCCTAAGCCCAGTTATGCTCCAAATTTTGGTATTATATTCAAAACTATTAGATAATAAGGTTCAGGGATGGGAAAGAGATTAAAATTTGGGGTCTTTGAGGAGGAGAGATTCTTGGACAGTTTGGGGCTGAGACTGAGAGGACTGAGAAAATTTTGGAGTTTTCTGATAATTTGTAAAAGGAAATGTACCATAGTTTCTTCAGAGGTATTTCTGGCCAGAGAATAAATGTATCAAGTAGATTCTTCATAGGGTAATCAAATACCCTGTTTATTGATAGTCCTTCCAGGACAATTTTAACAGAAAGGACAACAAACACATTTGAAAATGTAAAACATCCAAGACCGAGGGTCAATAACTCCAGACTCCATAGTTTGCAAATGTGCAAATGTACCATAGTTTCTTCAGAGGTATTTCTGGCCAGAGAATAAATGTATCAAGTAGATTCTTCATAGGGTAATCAAATACCCTGTTTATTGATAGTCCTTCCAGGACAATTTTAACAGAAAGGACAACAAACACATTTGAAAATGTAAAACATCCAAGACCGAGGGTCAATAACTCCAGAGTCCAGCAGATAAGCAAAGATTGCCTTCACAGCTTGTTCTGGGGGTAACCCCACCACCAAATGAATATAAGGCTTTCTGGGTTCCAAATGACCCAAACCAGAGGGTGTTGGAATGATCTGGGAAAGGTGGAGGCCAGCATTCCTAGCTCTTCAAAGAAGAGGGAAAAGTGAGGGAGCTCAAATTTAAAAGAGAAATAGTCTTATAATATGAAAATTCTTACAGATGAGAAAGCTGAGATTCTTAAAAATGAAGCAACTTGCCCACAAATCACACAACTCCTAAGTAGTGGAGCCCTGAATCAAAGCCATGCCTATGAGACTAAAAGCCCACCCCCTGGTGCTAGCATGCTCCTTTTTTAAAAATGATTTTATTGTTGTTCAAGTACAGTTGTCTGCATTTCCCCCCATGCCCCCCCAACCCCAGCTATCCCTCCCTCCCTCCTCTGATTTCAATCCCCCTTTGTTTTGTCCATGTGTCCTTTATAGTTGTTCCTGAAAATCCTTTCCCCCTTTCCTCCATTATCCCCTCTCACCTCCCCTCTGGTTACTGTCAGATTGTTCTTAATTTCAATGTCTCTGGTTACGTTTTGCTTGCTTCTTTGTTTTGTTGATTAGGTTCCACTTAAAGGTGAGATCATGTGGTATTTGTCGTTCACTGCCTGGCTTATTTCACTTAGCATAATGCTCTCCAGTTCCATCCATGCTGTCATCACTAGCCATCAGAGAGATGCAAATTAAAGCCACGATGCTCTTTTGCTTAAGCCCTCTTTGGCTAATCCTTAATAGCGAGTTAGTTGTCCCACCATTAAAAGGAACCACTATAGAGGACACATAGACAGAACCAAGGGGGAGGAGGGAGGCGGGGAAGGGAGGTGGGGTTGGAGGGGGTGGAGGGAGGGGATGGGAGAGGATGCAGACAACTGTAATTGAACAACAATAAAGTAATTATTAAAAAAAGAAAAAAAAAGGAATCAGAGAAAGGAAAAGGAATGGGTCTCCCATCACCTGCTGACCTTGTTGTGTCATTAAAAGGAGTTACATTTAAGTCAAAATATGTTGAATTTCTTCTATAAGAATCTCATTATCCAGCATCCTTTCACTTCTGACATGCTCTCCTCCACTTTCCCCATGACCTGAAATATTACATTTTTCTGTTCTGGGAATTTGAGTCAATATATGTAAAATTCTAAGAAGGATGCCTGACATACATAAACATCATAAGAGAATTTATTCATTTAAATAAAATAGAGCAAATATTACTATCATTAAAATTTTTCAGATAATTCCAATCATATAAAGAGAACCATGAAAATCACATACAATCTCACACTAGAGAATTTTTTAAAATTTCTTTATTGTTGTTCAATTACAGTTGTCTGCATCCTCTCCCCTCCCTTCCTCCCATCCTCTCCAAACCCACATCCCTCCCCTGCCTTCATCCTCCTCCTTGGTTCTGTCCATGTGTCCTCTGTAGTGGTTCCTGAAAACCCTTCTCCCCATAGTCCCCTCCCTCCTCCCCTCTGACTATAGTTAGATTGTTCTTAATTTCAATGTATCTGGTTATGTTTTGCTTGCTTTTTTTTTGTTGGTTATGTTCCAGTTAAAGGTGAGATCATATGGTATTTGTCCCTCACTGCCTGGATTATTTCATTTAGCATAATGCTCTCCAGTTCCATCCATGCAGTCCCAAAGGGTATAAGCTCCTTCTTTCTCTCTGCTGCATAGAACTCCATTGTGCAAATGTACCATAGTTTCTTGATACACTCATTTGTTGATGGGCACTTAGGTTGCTTCCAGCACTTGGCTATTGTAAATTGTGCTGCTATGAACATTGGGCTGAATAGGTTCTTTTGCATTGGTGTCTCAGGGCTCTTAGGGTATAATCCCAACAGTGGAATTGAAGGGTCAAAAGGCAGTTCCAGTTTTAGTTTTCTAAGGAAATTCCATACTGTTTTCCACAGTGGCTGCACCAGTCTGGATTCCCATCAACAGTGAACTAGGGTTCCCTTTTCTCGACATCCCCCCTGTGGCGGATTCCGGCCCGCAGAATCTGCCGTGGGGTGGACTTGGGCCTGAAGCATCAATGATTCACACACAAAGACACATTATGAGATGAAGCCAGGGTCACGGGCATTTTCTCCCATTATCATAGGGAAAAAAGCCTCGTGGCTTGCCCAGCCAGGGTTTTTATTAGGGGCATTAGCAATTAACATAGGATTGAATATTCATGGGACAAGGCGGAACGGGGTAA
>PVJI01034012.1:0-10797 GCA_004026765.1 Micronycteris hirsuta | reverse complement strand
CCCTATTGGTTCCCTGTAAATCTTCCTCCATTATCTTTATCGTATTCTTCATTTGTTCAACTATTTCTTCCAGTTTTGTGAGCATCCTGATTACCAGTGTTTTAAACTGGGCATCTGTTAATTTGGCTATCTCTTCGTCTGTTAGTTGTAATTTGTTCTGATCTTTCGTTTTGGCCATTTTCATTCTTTTTTATCTCGGCGCACCTGTCGGAATCTTAGGTTTTTTGTCGGTGCTTGGCAACCTGGGTTGTTTTTTGGTGACATTTCCTCTGGGGGCGGGGCCTGGGAGGGAGCAATGGCGTCTGCCGTTCACCGCCACTCCCTATCACCCTCTGCTCCCCAGTTCCCCACTGCCTTTTCCACCAGTCTCGGCCCTGCTGGTTCCCACTGGCCTCTCCAGTTATGCCGCCAGCCTGTGAGGTTCACCCGTTGCTCAGGGTAGTGTTTTGTTTAGGCGCTCCCGGGGTGAGTTCCTCCCGGCAAACTGCCTCTCATTCCGCTCCTCCGCTCGGTTCTGCCCCGCTTACCGGCCTGGATGTACGTCCTCCCCAACTTCCTGGGTGTCGGGCTTCCCTTCAGTTTGATTTTGTCCGTTCTGGTTGTTTATTTTTCGCTATTGAGTTCGTTGTTTAAACTCTCTGGTTGTGAGCAGCGGTGCATGCATCCACCTACGCCGCCATCTTGGCGGAAGTCCTGAGCTTTTTATTTGCAGTCGTGTTCCGATCACTCCTATTCATCCATTGTAAAAGAAGGGAATCCCTTGCCCTAGATAGCATGAGATGGCTGAACACCTGACATCAGATAGATGGGATAGCCAGTAGTTTCTTAGTCACACACTCACAGCCCAGGGGAGGAGGACACCAAATGTCATGTAGGGGTTACATTCAGGAATGGTCACACAGGGGTTATATTCAGGAATAAAGTGACTAAACAAAGTCTATGAGGTGTAGTAAAAAGAAGGTGAGGTGTTCCTTGGTTCCAGCAGAAAGATGTGGTAAGGTTATTTGAATAATACTGCAGGCTGGTAGGGTAGTAAAACTCATACATTAAGGACTAGGTGGGGTGCTGATGGGGCTGATATGGGAACTAGCCAGGCAGGGAGTTTTTTCTGCTGGATAGCAGATATATCTTGTGAAATCAGAACTCGTGGTTAGGCCTTTGGAGACTTGATAAAGATATCAAGGCAGTACAATCATAAAAGCCACACATACCATAAGATCTGAACACATGCAGAGCCTGAGACCAGCCAATGTAAACCTCATTTTATGTACTGGAGAGACTGAGGTCTGTGGAGAAGTTTGGAGTTTTCCCTACAGCAGTCAAACTGGATCAAATTCTCTTTCATGAAAACATAGATCTTCAAGGAAAGTTCAAAACTGAGATTTCCTGCTTAATATCAATAATCCATTTTAACACTACATTATCGACTAGGTACCTATTTTCTCATCACTTTAAATCAAATAATTAGATTGCATTACACATCAATTTCAACCCCTCACCTACTTTCCTATATCCTCTCAGTAAAGAATTATAGTACACAGGGGCCAGTGCAGAGGTACTTTGGCTTTAGTATTTTAATTGTCTTTTGTTATGGAAGTCATTTTTCTCACTTGATTTTTTCTTTCTCCATACTTTTCAGGACAAAAAAAAAATTTGGAAAAAATTTTTCCAAATTTTCACGAACTCATTTTATACGAGGCAAAAACAAGAGCTACATGTTAAGTACACTATTAAAATGCATTTCTGAGGAAAAAAAATGGCCCAAATGAGAGAGAAAAAACTGGCGACGAAATAGAGGGAGCAGAGTCCACTTCCTCCTGCCCACTGGTGAAACACCTAGCAGATTTTCTGAGGAACAGAGGAAACACCCAACAGTATTCCAGCATATATGAAGATTGGTGACCAAGATCACAGGGGAAATTGAACGATCAGACGGTGAGACATTAAAACCTGGAGTTGTGAAGAGGACAGAGTTAGACCCAGACAAGGGTCAGCCCAAAAAACAGAGACAGTGACACAAAATTAACTTCACTACTCCAGAGAACTTGACAGATCAATTTAAGAAACAGAGGCTAGCAAGAAGGGTCTCACAAACAATGGGAAGACAAAGAAACAATCCCCAAATGAAAGGAAAGGAGGAAGCCCCAGAAAGAATGATAAATGAAACACAGGCAAGCCAACAATCAGATATTGAGTTCAAAGCATTGCTTATCAGGAAGCTCAAGAAGCTCGAGAAGCTCGATGAGCTCACAGAAAATTACCAGAAACTACAGGGAAACTATAATGAACTCACTGCAATCTATGTCAATGTGAAAAAGGAAATAGAAACTATCCAAAAGGGCCAAGAGGAAATGAAGAATACAATATCTGAACTGAAGAACACAATAGAAGGAATTAAAAGCAGGCTCCGTGAAGCAGAGGATCGGATCAGTGAACTGGAGGACAAGGTAGAAAAAAAACACCCAAAATGAGCAAGAACAGGAAAAAAGAGTCAGAAAGAATGAAGAGGTATTAAGGGTAATGCAGGACAACATGAAACGTAATAATATTCGTATAATAGGGATACCAGAAGGAGGAGAGGAGCAAGGGATAGAAGACCTGCTTGAAAAAGTAATGATAGAAAAATTTCCTAATCTGATGAGAGAAAAAGGTCACACAAATCCAGTAAACACAGAGAGTCCCAATCAAAAGGAACCCAAACAGACCCACTTCAAGACACATCATAATTAAAATGGCAAAATTCCAAGACAAAGAGAGAATCTTAAAGGCAGCGAGGCAGAAACAGGAAGTAACATACAAGGGAGCCCCGATAACGTTAGCAGCTGACTTCTCAAAGGAAAGACTCCAAGTCAGAAGAGAATGGCAAAAAATACTCCAAGTAATGAGACCCAGAGGCCTGTAACCAAGGCTACTGTACCCAGCAAGGCTCTCAATCAAGATAGATGGCCAAATAAGGAGCTTCCCAGACAAAAGAAGCCTAAAAGAATACACCTCCACCAAACCAGCTCTGCAAGAGATGCTAAAAGGACTGCTTTAAGGAAAGGAAGGAAAAGAGAGAGAGAGAGAGGAACAGAGGTACCAAAAAAAAAAAATGGCAATGAATAAGTACCTATCAATAATAACCTTAAATGTAAATGGATTAAATGTTCCAATCAAAAGACATAGAATAGCTGAATGGATAAGAAAGCATGACCCACACATATGCTGCCTATAAGAGACCCACCTCAGGACAAAAGACCTACACAGACTGAAAGTGAAGGGCTGGAAATAAGTTTTCCAAGCAAACGGACAGGGAAAAAGATCTGGGATAGCAATACTTATATCAGACAAAATAGAATTCAAAAAAAGGGCCATAAAGAGAGACCCAGAAGGACATTTCATAATACTCAAGGGAAGAATCCACCAAGAACTCCTAAACATTGTAAATATATATGCACCCAACATAGGAGCACCCAAATACATAAAGAAAATCTTGGAGGATTTCAAGAAAGATATTGATAGCAACACAATCAAAGCAGGGGACTTCAACACCTCACTGTCAAAAAATCGACAGATCTTCAAAACAAAATATCAACGAAGATATTGTGGCATTGAACAATGCTCTAGAAGAAATGGACTTAACTGATATATATAGAGCCTTTCACCCCAAAGAAGCTAAACACACATTCTTTTCAAATGCAGCACATGGAACATTTTCAAAGATAGACCATATGATAGGACATAAAACAGGCCTCAACAAATTCAAGAAAATTGAAATCATATCAAGTATTATCTCTGACCACAAGGGACTGAAATTACAAACCAACCCAAAGAAAAAAACCCCAAAACACTCAAAATCATCGAGATTGAATAGCATGCTATTAAACAACAAATGGGTCAAGGATGAGTTTAGGGAAGAAATAAAAAAGTTCCTCAAAACAAATGAAAATGAACTTACAGCAACCCAAAACTTATGGAACACAGCAAAGGCAGTCCTGAAAGGGAAGCTCATAGCGATACAGGCCTATCTAAAAAAAATAGAAACATTTTAAACAAATAACTTAACCCTACGCCTACAAGAACTCGAGGAACAACAACAAAGACAACCCAGAGCAAGTAGAAGGAAGGAAATAACCAAGATCAGAGCAGCATTAAATGACATGGAGACTAAAAGCACAATTCTAAGGATCAATGAATCCAGGAGCTGGTTCTTTCAAAAGATAAACAAAATCGACAAGCCTTTAAGCAGGCTCATCAAGAGAAAAAGTGAGAACCCAAATAAACTCAATCAGAAATGAAAGAGGAAAGATTACAACTGATGCCACAGAAATACAAAGGATTGTAAGACACTACTATGAAGAAGTGTATCCCAAGAAATATGAAAACCTAGGTGAAATGGACAAATTTTTAGAAAAATATAATCTTCCAAAACTCAAGAAGCAGAAAGCTTGAACCGACCAATAGCAGCGGATGAAATTGAAGAAGTAATCAAAAAACTCCCGACACACGAAAGCCCTGGACCAGATGGTTTCACAGGAGAATTCTACAAAGCATTCAAGGAAGAACTAACACCCATCCCTCACAGACTATTCCAAAAAATCCAAAGTGATGGAAGACTCCCAAACTCTTTTTATGAAGCCAGCATCATTCTAATCCCAAAACCAGAAAAAGAAATAACAAAGAAAGAAAACTTCAGGCCAATATTGCTGATGAACATAGACGCTAAAATCCTGAACAAAGTATTGGCAAACTGCAACCAACATTACATCAAAAAGATCATACACCATGAACAAGTGGGATTCATCCCAGGGATGCAAGCATGGCACAATATTTGCAAAACAATAAACATAATACATCACATAAACAAAAGAAAAGGCAAAAATCACATGATCATATCAATACATGTGGAAAAAGCATTCGATAAGGTACAGCAACCATTTATGATAAAAAACACTTAGCAAAGTGGGAATAGAGGGAGCATTCCTCAACATAATAAAGGCCATCTATGAGAAACCTACAGCCAACATTATACTCAATGGACAAAAATTAAAATCTTTCCCACTAAGATCAGGAAGAAGACTAGGTTGTCCACTATCACCACTTCTATTCAACATAGTGCTGGAAGTTTTAGCTGCAGTAATCAGACAAGAAGAGGAAATAAAAGACATCCACATTGTGAAGGAGGAAACAAAACTGTCATTGTTTGCAGACAACATGATAGTGTACTTAGAAAATCCTATAGGCTCTGCCAAAAAACTACTCAATCTAATAATTGAATTTGGCAAAGCAGCAAGATACAAAGTCAAGATCCAGAAATCAGGGGCATTTTTGCGTACCAACAGTCAATCAGCAGAAGCAGAACTCAGGAAAAAAATCCCATTTGATATAGCAACAAAAAAAATAAAATACCTGGGAATAAACCTAACCAAGGAGGTAAAACACCTGTACTCAGAAAACTACACAACACTGAAGAAAGAAAACATGGAAGACACAAACAAATGGTATACCATTGTGTATATACCATGCTCATGGATTGGAAGAATGAACATCATCAAAATGTCCATACTACCTAAAGCAATTTATGGATTCAATGCAATCCCTATCAAAGTACCAATGGCGTATTTCACACATATAGAACAAACACTTCAAAAATTTATATGGAACCATAAACGACCCCAAATATCAGCTGCAATTGTGAGAAAGAAGAACGAAGCAGGAGGGATCACAATTCCTGATATCAAACATTACAAGGCCACTGTAATCAAAACAGCTTGGTACAGGCATAAAAACAGACAGATAGACCAATGGAACAGAATAGAGAGCCCAGAAATAAACCCAAGTCTCTGCGGGCAATTAATCTTCGACAAAGGGGGCAGAAGCATAAAATGGAATAAAAATAGCCTCTTCAACAAATGGTGTTGGGAAATCTGGACGGCTACATGCAAAAAAATGAAACTCGAGCATCAACTTACACCATACATAAAAATAAATTCGAGGTGGATAAAAGACTTAAATATAAGTCGTGACACCATAAAAGTTCTAGAGGAAAACATCGGTAGGAAAATCTCAGACATTCCATGCAGCGACATCTTCAATGATATGTCCCCTAGAGCAAGGGACATAAAGGAAAGAATAAACAAATGGGACCTTATCAAAATAAAGAGCTTCTGTGGGGCTAAAGAAAACAGTATTAAAATAAAAAGAGAACCAACTGTATGGGAAAACATATTTGCCAATGACACCTCGGACAAGGGTTTGATCTCAAAAATACATAAAGAACACATACAACTCCGCTCCAGGAAGACAAAAAAACCAATTAAAAAATGGACAAAACACATGAACAGACACTTCTGAAAAGAGGACATACAGAGGGCCCAGAGACATATGAAAAGATGCTCAACATCATTAGCCATCAGAGAGATGCAAATTAAAAGCACAATGAAATACCACCTCACACCAGTCAGAATGGCCATCATAAACAAATCAACAAATAAGTGTTGGCGAGGATGCAGAGAAAAGGGAACCCTAGTGCACTGCTGGTGAGAATGCAGACTGGTGAAGCCACTGTGGAAAACGGTATGGAATTTCCTCAGAAAAGTATAAATGGAACTGCCTTTCAACCCAGCAATTCCACTACTGGGATTATACCCTAAGAGCCCTGAAAAACCAATTCAAAGGAACCTATGCACTCCAATGTTCATAGCAGCACAATTCACAATAGCCAAGTGCTAGAAACAACCTAAGTGTCCATCTACATATGAGGGGATCAAGAAACTATGGTACATTTACACAATGGAATTCTATGCAGCAGAGAGGAAGAAGGAGCTTATACCCTTTGCAACAGCATGGATGGAACTGGAGAGCATTATGCTAAGTGAAGTAAGCCATGCAGTGAGGGACAAATACCATATGATCTCACCTTTAACTGGAACGTAATCAACAAAAGAAAAAAGCAAGCAAAACATAACCAGAGACATTGAAATTAAGAACAATATAACAATAGCCAGAGGGGAGGGGGGAGGGGACAATGGGAGAAGGGTTTTCAGGAACCACTATAGAGGACACATAGACAGATCCAAGGGGGAGGAGGGAGGCAGGGAAGGGAGGTGGGGTTGGAGGGGTTGGGGGGAAGGGAGAGGAGAGGATGCAGACAACTGTAATTGAAAAATAATAAAGTAATTTTTAAAAATTGCAAAAAAAATAAATAAATAAAATGCATTTCTAACAAGAACATTATGGTAGGAATGATTTATATTATGATGTTCTGATGTCTTCTTTATTAATCAGCAGTACCAGATATACACATCCCCTTTAATAATACTTGCATGCATTTCAAAATATCTGTAGATGGTTCTGATAGTCCATCAATTGTATTTGGAATAAAGCAAGACTTGCTGCACATTGCTTTTTGTTTAAAAATGTTGCATTGAGCCCTTGGTGGTGTAGCTCAGTGGATTTAGTGTGAGCTGTGAACCAAAGGGTCACCGGTTGATTCCCAGTCAGGGCACATACCTGGGTTGCGGGCCAGTTCCCCAGTGGGGGCCAAGTGAGAGGCAACCACACATTGATGTTTCCCTCCTCCTTTTTCTCCCTCCCTCCTCCTCTCTCTAAAAATAAATAAATAATAAATCTTTAATTAAAAAAAATGTTGCATTGAACTATAAAATTTCACATAAAGTTTTAAAAACAGGCAAAATTAATTTATGATATTTTACATCAAGATTGAGGTTACATTTGGATGGGGTAGGTATGGAGTAGCTAAAAGGGGGACATCTGAAGTGCTAGAAATATTCTCTTTCTTGACCTGAAGGCTGGAAGCATAAATGTACTCAATTTTTAAAAATTCATTTAGTTATACACTTATGACTTGTGCACTTTTCTCTATGTATACAAAAAGTTCAAAAACTTTTTTAAAATGTCAAATTGTGTGTTGGGGATATAAATTTTTCCTACATAAAACTAGACTAAAAATCATTGTACTCAGAGAAGTACAGAGAATACTTTCTCTGAAGTTTAAGTATTACAATCAAGAGTTTGTTCAATTGGAAAGTGTTAATAGGGGGAATATTCTGCACAAAATGCCTGAATTTTATCAAGCTTTTGTTCCCTCATAGTTCTTGATAGATTTCATAGATAGGAGATGGCCTACATAAATGGGGAAAAAAAGAAAGAGTGCATGGAGAAGATACTGTGCTATTTGTCCCCAATACTCGCAGGAATGAGAGAAACTAGTACAGGTTCTTGGATAGAGTTCTGTTAAAAAGGAAATTTCAGGATAAGAAATTAGTATATATGCATGACCTAGAAATTGACAATATCTAAATATCTAAAAAGAGAGAAAGAAACATCAACTTACATGGGCCATGGTTTCAAACTGGTCAGTCCTCAAGATTTCTGTTGGAGAACTGCAAAGTCCAGATAAGACAAATCTGGAAAAAGAGAAAGAAGATATGAAACCAGATGTGCCTCAGAGCCTCCAAAATTACTTATGTTAATATGAGCTTTTTTTCCTGCCACTCCTGCTTCCAAACTATTCCACACCACTACACCCACACTGATCTTATACCCGTACAAACTGGACGAAAATTTAGATAGCACGAAGAAATCCAAGCCCTGAAGAAACCCAATGAACAATGCTGAACTTGGTGTAGAACAACAGAAATTTCTGCATGATTTCTGACTAGTTCCCCACCTGGCAATGTGGTCCTGACATGAGATTATTCAGATGTGTCCTGAGCAGTTCCTTCTCCCTCTAGCGCAGCTTCTCAGGGCCACAAAAGGACCACATCAGTCAAAGAGAACCTCCTTTGAGCCCCAGGATTCTGCCTTAACTTACTAAACACAAAGACTAAAAACCACACAGACTAGCCTGGAAGCTCCTGCCACTGTAAAGCTGACTTTGTGCAGCCAGGGCAATTCACTACCCTATTTCCCAGTCAGGACTTCTCATACCCTGACATCCTTTGCCATTATGACAACCGCAGTTAGTCAAAAACTAACAGACTTTGAGAACTTTGATTGGAGGAAGGCATTATACACACTACTCATTGATCCTCAGCACTGTTCTGCAATGTAGTTCTTCTCTCCATTCAACAGGAAGCTAATGCTCAGGGCTCAAATAATTTGTTCAAATTCAGTTGTTAGATGCCAGAGCTTTGTTTTGTCTTGAATCCACACTTCTCTAACTAAAAAGCCATCTTTCAACTTTACTTTTTGCTTCTGAAGACTAAGATTTCCAATTTACTGAGAGAAACCTAAGCAAGGGCAATTAACTGTAAAATAGAAATAACCTGTCAAAAGATACTAAACTCTACTACTAAGTAAGGTGATGTGTATTAAAGCAACCAAAAAAAAAATTTTACAGTGACTGAATTGATAAAGATATTTGCAGAAGTATGCTGACAGATATGGTTTACAATGAATAAAATTTAAAAAGAATATAACTGGAGAAATGGTTAAACAACTGAAAATCATGCAAATATTAGAAAGTGATGATGTTGACATGGGTTTGATAAAATGGGTGAAGCTGCTGTGTTAAAAAAGAAACAGAGACTTCCTAAGATGGCAGCATAGGTGAATGCGCCATGCCGCCTGGCACAACCAAAGAAGGAAAAAATCAGAAATTTACACAACCAAAAACAGCCAGATCTGACAGAAAATCGAATTGAGAGGAAGTCCGACAACCAAGGAATTAAAGAAGATACATTCATCCAGGCTGGTGAGCCGGGAGGAGCAGGGTGGAGGGAGAGCACTCGGTGACCCCGCGGTGAGCTGGTGAGCAGACGGCAGGACCGCGGTTAGAGGGGCGGTTCCCGCGGGGCTGCAGCACACCCAGACGCGGGTGCATGACCAAAGCGCGGCCAGCGCCCGGCTCATCCGGACCCAGCAGGGCTGAGACTGGTGGACCCGGCAGGTCTGCATTCGAGGGCAGACCGACCGGGAGAGAAAGCAGGGCGAATTCAATTGGCGCAGATTGAGAGCACCTGTGGGGGTGGAGTCGGCAGCGGGAGGAACTCCTGGCCTCACAGGAGAGTTCGCTGGGGAGACCCGCGGGGGATTGGAGCTGTGCAGCTTGTCCACCGACCCCGGAGCGACCCCCCGAGCCAGCGCAGAGGGGCTCAAATTGCTTGCAGGAGGCGGTGTGGGTTCGGAGAGCGGAGCAGGTGCCATTGTGCTCTCAGGTCCCGCCCCCACAGGCTACGTCACAGCACAACTACCAGGAGTTTCCCTGCCCAGGTGAACCCCAAGGCTCCGCCCCCCCTTACAGTAACAGGATCACCAAGGGAAAAAAAAATGGCTCAAAGAAAGGAACAGATCAAAGCTCCAGAGCTAACCAACCAAGAGATAGCCAACCTATCAGATGCACAGTTTAAAACCCTAGTAATAAGGATGCTCACAGAATTTAACGAAAAATTATCGAAATTGCTTGAATAAATGAGGAGAGATCTGCAGGGAACCAATAGGGACAAGAAGGAAACTGGGGCTCAAATCAACAGAGTGGACCAGCAGAAAGAAAAAAACATCCATACAGAAAAGAATGAAGAAACAAGAATTCAAAAAACGGAGGAGGGGCTCAGAAACCTCCAAGACATCTGTAAACGTCCCAACATACGGATCATATAGGGCTGCCAGAAGGAGAAGAAGAAATCCAAGGAATTGAAAACTTATTTGAACACATAATGATGGAGAATTTCCCGAAGCTGGCGAAGGAAATAGACTTGCGGGAAGTCCAGGAAGCTCAGAGAGTCCCAAAGAAGTTGGACCCAAAGAGGAACACACCAAGACACATCATAATTACATTACCCAAGATCAAAAATA
>PVJI01034011.1:0-10797 GCA_004026765.1 Micronycteris hirsuta | reverse complement strand
TATATATATATATGCCCCTAAAGAATCCAAAGAAATGTTAGAACTAATAAATGAAATCAGTAAAGTAGCATAATGCAAAATCAATATATAAAAATCAGTTCTGTTTTATATACTGATATTGAACTATAAGAGATGTTAAGAAAACAATTCAATTTACAATTGTATCAGAAGGTATTAAATACCAAGGACCAGATTTAATGGAGGTGAACAATCTATATACACTGAAAACTATAAGACATTATAAATAAACAAAATCAGAAACAAATACACAAAAAGGTATTCTGTGCTCATGGATTAGAAGAATTAATTAGTTATACTGTCCACACTCTCCAAAGCAATCTACACAGTCAATGCAACCCCTATCAAATATCAATGTCATCTTTCACAGAAATAGAAATAATAATCCTAAAATTTGTATGGGACCACAGAATACTCCCACTAGCCAAAACAGTCTTAAAATTAAAAAAAAGAAAAAGCTCATTTTCTAATTTCAAACACTATTACAAAGCTGCTGTAATCAATACAGTATGGTATTGCCATAAAAACAGGCACAATGTCAATAGAACAAATGAGAGAGCCCAGAAATAAAGCCATCCATATATGATAAATTAATTTATGATAAAAAAAAGTAAGGAAATACAATGGGGAAAGGATAGTCTCTTTAAAAAATTGTGCTAGGAAAACTGGACAGTCACATACAAGATATGAAATTGGACCACTATGCTGAAACTCGTGGCATAACAATATCGTGTTTACCAGAGGGAAGAAGTTGGGGAGGTGAGGATGGAAGGGACCTGATATATGGTGACAGAAAACAGTTTGACTTTGGATGGTGGGCACAGAGTGCAATATACAGATCTAATACCATAGAAATGTACATTTCAAATCTATATGATCCTATTAACCAATGTAACCCCAATAATTTAATTAAAAAATTGAAAAAAAAAGAATTAAAAACTTGAAAATAAGACTTGAAATCATAAAAATCCTAGCAGAAAACATAGGTAATAAGCTCCTTGACATTGATCTCCACCATGATTTTTTTTCTTTCTTGGCACCAAAAAAAAAAAAAGAGAGAGAGAAAAAAAAAAACATGTGGAACTACATCAAACTAAGAATCTTCTTTACTGCAAAGGAAATTACCAACAAAATGAAAAGGCAAGTTATGGAATGGAATAAATTATTTACAAATCACATGCCTGATAGTGGTTTAATATCCAAAATATATAAAGAACTCACAAAACATCGTTTTAATGGCAAAAAAATCCAATTAAAAAATGAGCAGTAGATCTGAATAAACATTTTCCCATGTAAGACACGCAGATGGCTAGCAGGTACATGAAAAAGTTCTCAGCACCATTATTCATGAAGGAAATGAAAATCAAAACCAGAAGTTATATATCCCCTCACTCCTGATAGAATGGCCATTATAAAAAAGACAAGAGGTAACGTTTGTGTTAGTGAGATGTAGAGAAAAGGAAACACTTGCTCATTGTTTGAGGGAATCTAACTTGGTGAAGTCATGATGGAAAACAGTGTGGAGGTTCCTCAAAATTAGAAATAGAACCACCACCATATGATCTAGCCATCCCACTTTGGGTGCATATCTAAAAGAAATGAAAACAAGATCTGAAAGAGATATCTACACTCCCATGTTGACTGCAGTACTATCCATGATAGCATATATATATTTCAGTGATGAGAAAGAAAGAAATCCAGCCATTCGCAGGAACATGGATGGACCTTGGGAGAATTATGCTAAGTAAAATAAGCCTGACAGAGAAAGACAAATACTATGTGGTGCCACTCATATTTGGTATTAAAAAAAAATTCAAACTGAAACAGAGAATAGAAAAGTGATTACCAGGGCTCGGGGATCGGGAAAGTGGGAGAGGGTGGTAAAAGGTTACAATCTTTCAGCTATAAGAGGAATAAGTTCTAAGGATCTAATTTAAACAGGGTTGCTACAGTTGATAACACTGCAGTTGTGTAATTGAAATTTGCTGTAAGAATAGAATTTAAATGTTTTCACCCTACTCCCCCCAAAAGATAAATATGTAAAGTGATAAATGTGTTAAGGAATAAGATGTGGGTAATTCTTTCACGTTTAGGTAAATCAAACACCACAATGCACACTTTAAAAATCTTATAATTTAATACGTGAATCATATCTCAATAAAGCTGAAAAAGAAAACAAATGGTTGATATAAATCCAAATTTATCAATAACATAAATGAAATAGATTAATTCCTTGAAAACTCTGTAGTAGTTTGCTAAGGCTTCCTTATCAAAAGAGTGCAAACTGGGTGGCTCCAGTGACAGATATTTTCTCACAGGTCTAGATGCTAGCAGCTCAAGACCAAGGTGTTGACACTTTTTTTTTTCTTCTGAGGCTTTCTCTTTGGCTTGAAGATGACTCTTTCTGCTGTGTCCTTTCATGGCCTTCCCTTTGCATATGCTTCCCTGGTGTCATTCAGGGCATTTAAAGTTCTTTTTTTTTTTTTTTAAAGATTTTATTTATTTTCAGAGAGAGGAGAAGGGAGGGAGAAAGAACAATGTCTGGTTGCCTCTCACATGGCCCTCACCAGGGACCTGGCCCTCAACCCAGGCATGTGCACCGACTGGGAATCGAACCGGGACCCTCTGGTTCCCAGCCCGCGCTCAATCCACTGAGCCACACCAGCCGGGCTAAAGTTCTTTTTCTTATAAGGACTGGTCAGCTTGGGTTCAGGTCTATTCTATAGGCCTCATTTTACCTTAATTATCTTTTCAAAGGTTCTTTCTCCAAATACAGCCACATTCTGAGGTACTGTGGGTTAGGACTTCAATATATGAATTTGTATATGGGGGAGCAGGCAACCAATTCTACTCACAACAACCACGTACTCCAAAATTTCACTCAAGATAAAACAAATAACCTGAATAACCCTGTAACTATAAAAGAAATGGAATTTGTACCTAAAATCCTTTATAATAATGAAATCTCCAGGTCTGCATAGTTCCTTTGGTAAATTAATTGAAGATTTGAAGAAATATCACTAATTCTATACAATCTCTTTTATAAAATAGAAGAGAAGATACTTCCTATCTCAAACTATAAAGCCAGCATTACCCTAGTACTAAAACCAAAAAGTACTGCCAACAATAAATGAATGAATAAATAAAGAATGAGAAAAAACATCCACATCAATTATCCTATGGAACACAGATGCAAAAATCATCAACAAAAATATTAGCAAACCAATCAAACTGTATATCCTAATAACAATATGCTACTATGAATTATCATTTACTCCAATAATGAAAGAGTGGTTCACTATTAGAAAAATCAACCATATATTTATTTCATCATTTAACAGTCTAAAAATGAAAATTCACAAGATCATATTAGTGGATTTTAAAAAGGAAAAAAAAGACTTTTGTCAAAATTAAAAATCCATTCCTGATTTAAAATATCTCAGCAAATTACTTAAGTAGGAAAACTCCTCAAGGTGATAATGAACATTTAAAAACCAAAAACTACATGTAACACCATACTTAATAATAAAAGAGACAATGTTTGTGTCTCTGCAATCGACACAAGGCAATGCTATTCACACTCTTTAATGCTATCCCACTTAATAATGCAAATCCTAGTAATGAATTAAATCAAGAAAAAAAGAATAAAAGGCATACAGGTTGCAAATAAAAAAATAAACCTGCACTTCTTTGTAGACAATAAGAGTATCTTCATAGAAACCCCAGAGAATCTACAGCATAGCTGCTAGAATTAATAAGTGATTTTAAATGTTGCAGAATATAGTCAACCCACACACACAAAAATCATATTTCTATACACTAACCATGAACTATTGAAAACTAAATTTAAAGGAAAAATGTCATCATGATAGTGCCAACATTAAAAATACTTAAATATAAATAGAATAAAACACATATGAGTCTATATGATGAAAACTATCAAACTGTGAACACTTTTAAATAGTAACTTAATTTAAAATGGAATTGTTTGGCTAACAGAGAGAACATTCATCCACGTGTCACTTACACACCACAGACCCCAAAAGGAAGAGACATACCTTGCATCTCTGACAGGAAGTCGTATCACTCTTCTAAGTCAGCAGGAGCAAAAAAAGATTCCTCCTTCCCCAGTAACAGCTGAGCCAATGGGAAAGGTATAACTCAGCCAATAAAAATTCATGCATATATACTCCAAACTTTGTTTCCTTCCATGAGCATTTTGTTTACGACAGCTCCCCAAGTCCACAAAAACCTTCCTCCTTTGTTTCTCTGGACTTGCATACTGTTTGCCATTAGACCACATGCCCCAAACTGCGATTGCGATTCCAAAATAAACACATTGCTATTTGTTTAAGGTCTACTTTGTCTGGCAATAAAACACTGATGAAAGAAATGAAAAAAACCTAAATTATTATAGAAACATATTTCTGTCATGAATCAGAAGCCTCAAAATATTTAAAGTGTCAATTCTCTCCTAATTTGATATATAGATTTAATTCACTTCCAATCAAAATTCCAGCAGAGAAACTTTTAGATCTTGCCAATTGGCTTTAAAATTTATATGAAAAGCAAAAGAATTAGAATATATTAAACACTTTTGAAAAAGACAAAGTAGAAGAGATCACACTATCTGATTTTAAGATTTTCTATTAAGCTGCAGTAATTCATTCAGTGTGGTAATACAGCAAAAGGCTGTATACACATTGATCAACGGAACACAATAGAGAGTCCAGAAATAGACTGGCATAAACACGGCTCTTTAATTTTTGACAGAGTAAAAAAAAGCTATTGACTGTATAAAGGATACCTTTTCACAAATTATGTGGGAATGATTGGTGTTTCTATGCTTTAAACAAATGTTAGCCAATATTTTTATTATATAAATATTAACTAAAATAAATAATATCTTTAAACACAAACTATGAAACCATACAACTTTTAGAAGTAAATCTCTGTCACCTGGGGTTAGGTAAAGAGTTGTTAAAGACAATCTCAAAAGTACAATCCATGAAGTAATAATTAGAATAAATGGACTAGTGAAATGTAAAACCCTTGCTCTGTTGAGGACACTACTAAGAGAATGAGGAGATAGGTCACAGCCTGGGATAATACTGGCAAGTTACGTAAGGGACAGAGTTAATTTTACCCTGAATAAAGAACTCTTAAAACTTAACTGTAAGAAAACAATCTAATTAAAAATGGGCACAAGATTGGGACACTTTATCAAAGCAGATACAAGTATGGCAAATAAGCATATGTAAAGATGTTAAATATCATTAGCCATGAAAGAAACACAAATTGAAACTATGAAGAGATATCACTACACACTATGATGGCTAAGGTATTAAATATAGGCAATGCAAACTGCTGGTGATATATGAAGCTGATGGAACTTTTTACACATTGCTTGTGCAAATGCAAAATGTTCCATCCACTCTAGAAAACAGTTTCACAGTTTCAAACAAAGTTATCCATACATTCCCGTGTGTCCCAGTAATTCTGCTCCTAGGTATTTACCCTAAAGCAGCGGTGTCCAACCTTTTGGCGTCTCTGGGCCACACTGGAAGATGAAGAGTTGTAGAGTTGTCTTGGGCCACACATTAAATACATTGTGAAACATAATCACAAAAAATCTCATAATGTTTCAAGTAAATTTATAATTATGTGTTGGGCTGAATTCATAACCATCATCCCGAGCCACAGGTGGCCTGGAGGCCATGGATTGGACACCCCTGCCCTAAAGAATCATAGATGACAGCTAGTTGTGGGGGAGCTTAGAGGGCGGAGGGATTGAGCAAAAAGGAAAAAGGACTCATGGACATGGACAATAATGTGGTGATTTCTGGGGGAAGTGGGGCTAAGGGGACTAAATGGTAATGGAAAAATATACAATAAAAATTAAATAAAAAATCATAATCTTACATTCAGATAAGCAGAGAATCTTAAAAGCAGCAAGGGAAAAGAAAACTGTTACCTACAAAGGAGTTCCCATAAAACTATCAGCTGATTTCTCAAAAGAAACATTACAGGCAAGAAGGGGCTGGAAAGAAGTATTCAAAGTCATGAAAGGCAAGGACCTACATCCAAGATTACTTTATCCAGCAAAGCTATCATTTAGAATGGAAGTGCAGATAAAGTGCTTCCCAGATAAGGTCAAGTTAAAGGGGTTCATCATCACCAATCACTTATTGTATGAAATGTTAAAGGGACTTATCTAAGAAATAGAAGATCAAAAGAAGACCAACAGTAAGATGACAAAAACTCACAACTATCAACAATTTAACCTAAAGAAGAAAAACAAAAACTAAGCAAACAACTAGAACAGGAACAGAATCACAGAAATGGAGATCACATGGAGGGTTATCAGTGGGGAAGGGAAGGGGGAGAATGGGGGGAAAAGGTACAGGGAATAAGAAGCATAATAGGGAAGGTTAAGAATAGTATAGGAAATGGAAAAGCCAAAGAGCTTATATGTATAACCATGGACATGAACTAAGGGGGCAGGTGATGCTAGAGGGTGGGGAGGTGATAAAGGGAGGAGGGGGATAAAGGGGAGGAAAAAGTGGGACAACTGTAATAACATAATCAATAAAATATATTTAAAAATAAAATTTAATCAGCCAATAAGAAGAAACGAGTGTAGTATAAACACAAGCAAAGCATGAATTAGAGGCCTAAATCTAAAATACTAAAGGATGACTTACATTTTTTTGTAATATGATCATATTTTCCTGGCCAAAATGTTACATACTCAGGTACCAATAAAATTTAGATAAATGTGGATTGTTCAAAATAGTTGTTGTCAATTAAAGGAGGGTCCAGTTTTTTGTACTGGGTGCATATATGAGTGATAAATATTGGTTGTTAAACAATGTTACTGCCAATAATTTGAGAAGAAAAGGAGAAGAGCAAACTTCTGTGAATGATTTCAAAAGAAAGTTGTTATTATTGGACGGTTTTCTCTAGTTTATAAATATATGTCATATCAGAACTGTCTGAATTTATTTTTCATAAGATTTGTAGGCTAATGGATCTGGGAAATGTAATAGACAAAGTATATCTACTTAACCTTCATTAATATAAGCAATCCTAGAAGAAATCCACAGTATTCTTCTATGTACAGGAATTCCTAGATTATTAGATTCACATCTCAACACCTTGTCTGCAATAGAACAAATAAAGCCAAAGTGCATTTAGAGTAATGGATTTCTAAAGTTAGTAATATCATTTTAAAAACTAATAGCAATAACAAATTCATAGGATTGTTGAAAAAAATAAATTAGTTACTAAATGTAAGTGTGTGATGCAGTAAACACAGCATTATATAGCAAAACTTTAATAAATGTTAATGTTTTATAGAACTATACAGGTATAAACACTTCTAACACTTTGATAAACGTTTAGTGATTTGCTTTAAGTTATGCTGTAAACTGCTGTTTAACCAAAGTCCGTTTCCAATATACTTTCAATTAAATCTTGCTTTCACATAATGATTTAAACAAAAAATTATATTTACCTAGTGAGGGGAAATATTATTCATTGTGAGAAGTGGGGGCATAAAAATTGTTATTAGATATTTTCAAGACTGAACATGAAAAAAGATTCAGTTATTCAACTACTGATTTACTCATAGAATGATTAACTGAGTACCTTCTGATAGCTAGACATCATGGAAGACAGTAGCAATGAAATAATAAATATGACAGCAGCCTGTTCCCAAGGTGCAGAAATAAATAAATAAATAAATGTAAATTTTCTGAAAAATTTTTTAAAGATTTTATCCATTTATTTTTAGAAAGAGGGGACGGGAAGGAGAAAGAGAGGGAGAGAAACATCAATGTGTGGTTGCCTCTCATGTACCCCCTACTGGGGACCTGGCCTGCAATACAGGCATGTGCCCTGACTGGGAATTGAACCCACGACTCTGGTTCACAGGCCCATGCTCAATCCACTGAGCCACACCAGCCAGGGCTGAAAGTTTTGTGATCAATGTCAATGTTTACATTTGTGAAAATTGAGAATACACAAAAATAGATGTCTCTATCTTTTAAAGTTACTCAAGTACAATATTAGAAATTTACATTAAAAAGTGAAATCATAAATCTAGCTTGTTCCTTTTGAACATGAAAAATACTTTGTTAGTGTTTTTGCATTCTTTAAATTACTGTTCTTTTTGAAAGAAGGGGATTGCACTAGTTCCACTAGAGCCAGAATAAAAATGTTAGTCTTCAACAAAAGAAAAAAGCAAGCAAATATAACTAGAGACATTGAAATTAAGAACAATCTAACAATAGCCAGAGGACTAATATGCAGGGGACTGTGGGGAGAAGGGTTTTCAGGAACTACTATAAAGGACGCATGGACAGAACCAAGGGGGAGGGTGGAAGCAAGGGAGGGAGGTGGGTTCAGATGGGGTGGTGGGGATGGGTGGGGAGAAAATGCAGACAACTGCAATTGAACAACAATAAAGTAATTAAAAATAAATAATAAATATATACAATTATCAATATCAAGTCTCTCTGGCTGTTTCTGTGTGTGCATATATAGATATGTGTGTGTGTATGTGTACTTACCTTCAGAAAAAAATGAATAAAATTGGCTTACAAAAAAATGTTAGTTTTCACATTTATTTATTGTTTTAGCAAATACTCCTAAAGGACCTACTATTTCCCAATCTTATGTTAAATACTATAACATAAATACTATAACATAAATACTATAGAGATTTTCTTTAAAAATTAAATAAAGTTAAGTAGCCAATATAAGTTATCTTATACAACCTATAGCAATATTTTTTAAAGTTTAAACATATAGTATTGGCTACCACCTTTGTTATTTATTTTTAGAAATTTATAATTAATAATAATTATAATAATAATACCACAAGTAGATGCTCAGGAATTCTGTATTATATTTGGAATTTTATAATATACTCAGCTAATCAAAATGTGACTATGAATCTAAGTTATCAAATAATATCTTGACAACTCAGACTCAAATAATTTGTCTAAATCAGAAATTTATAAAAAATTCATAACCAAATACCAATAGGAAAAAGAGTCCAAAATTGTATAACCTAAACGAGACCTATGTAAGAAGAGGACAATGTAAAAGACAAATTCACACTCTATCCTCACCCCGAGTCAGGGATCTGATGATATCCTGAGCTTAACATTAGTTCAAACTGTTCACTGCTACACTACTTATCAAACCAACCCACACTAAGCTGTACTGTATAGTTACCCCTGTGGCTCTCCATCTGGTATCACGGTGGATCTCAAGGATGAAAGAGGATTACATGGGAAGACCCTGAAAATAGTAGTAATTTACTTAACTAGATTGTGTGCCTCTGATTTTCCTACCATTTATTATTTTGGAGTCTTAAATTCTTATCTTTGACAATATATTATTTTTGTAATTTTTTTTAAGATTTTATTTATTTATTTTTAAAGACAAGGGAAGGGAAGGAGGAAGAGAGGGCGAGAAACATTAATGTGTGGTTGCCTCTCACATGGTCCTCACTGGGGACCTGGCCCTCAACCCAGGCATGTGCCCTGACTGGGAATAGAACCAGCGACCCTTTGGTTCACAGCAAAAGCTCAATCCACTGAGCTACACCAGCCAGGCTCTTTTCCAATATTTTAAATCCCCCAAGAACTTTATTGAGAATAGAGAACTCTATTGTCTACATAAACCCTATCAGAAATGCACCTAGTCAATAAAGCTCTTAATTTTAGTTTTTAAATACTCATCCTAGATTTGTCACCTTGGCAGTAGAGGGGGAGCAAAATACAACGTCCCAAAATGTGCCACTTTGGCACATAAATTGTTTTGAGCTGAAGGCAGTTAGGACTTGACTGACTCAGGAAAAAACAACTTACTAACGTCTCCTTATTTGCCTAAAATAATTTAGGTAGAAGGTCTATCCCAAGAGGAGAACAAATATCAAAGGTAGCTCTCATAGAAAGACTTAGCCTCGTGGCATGGTAAACATGGTTTACCAAACATCCGCTCTTCTCATCTTTCTGTGATCTGCCTCACTCCTCACTGAGGCCCCAGACTCCTACTCCCTTCCCCTTCGCACAGGATGGTGTATAAGCCTCAATTGCCTGATTGTCTTTGGGGTTCCTATATGTATAAAATTAAACCTGTTTTTTTTTCTTCATAATCAAATGGCATCTAATTATTAAACTAGTCAAAAAACCTAGAAGGGATGAAGGGAAAAGTTTTTCTCTTCTACACTATTAAGAGTCAAGAGTAAGGTCACTATTCTATTTCAAAACGATGGGGTTTAAACCTGGAATTAGTTGTCACTGCTCCCCTTTCCCCTGTCGTTGGAAGTAAGCTGCCAATAGCACCTGCACACTGAGCTTCAAAATTAGCATCGTTCTGTAACCGTGATCATGCCTTTTGCGGTGCTAGGCCCAGGGGATCAAACACAGAGCAAAAGCATGGTGCCCATTCTCATGGAGTTTATGGCCTGGCCAGAGGCAGAAAAGTGTATACACATAAGTAAGTAAAAAAGTAAATAAATAATCAGACTGAGCTATGTGCTTAAAAAAAAAAAAAAAAAAAAAAAAACATAGTTATTTTTGAATGGACGAATGTTAGAAAAACCTGTTCAGACTTGAGTTCAGAATGGGCTAAAATGATCTATTTCTATGTTAATGAGTTTTTAGGATTTAACCAGGTAAAGGCATGCCAAGTTGGGGAGTCGGGTTACATCTCTCAACAGACAATACTAACCAAGACTCCATGGTGTGAAGGAAAAAGGAGGAC
>PVJI01034010.1:0-10762 GCA_004026765.1 Micronycteris hirsuta | reverse complement strand
CCTAAGTGTTATTTTTACAGAATTGTATTTCTGGCTGAGGCAACAGGCCCAGAACTGTTCCGGGGTGGGCCCAGGAGCCCCCCGTGGGTGGGCTGTGTGACGAGGAGACCAGCCCCCTGTGTGACTCCAAAGGCCACGTTTACTTGTCACGACTGTGTCTGGCCACCCGCCCAAACAGCTAAGGCGATTTCATTTGCGGAAAATGCTTGAGGTCTCCAGACAGACTCTGCGGCGTCCGCGGAGCCCTCTGGCCACTGGACCGGGTCAGACCCCTCTACAGTGAAGGGTGAAAGTGAGCCCGACACTCTGGGACGCTGGCCATGTGGTCGTATCATTTCCTGTTAAAAACCAGAGACTCGTCAGCTGGAGTTTAAAAATTTACCCACAGTTTTCATGTCATCAACTTTTTGCTGTTAAGCTAATTAATTCTTCATTGTGACCTTGTGGGAATTGAGACTAATTATCTGGCTCTTGATGTTCTGCATCTTAGTAAACCGCACTTCCATGAAGTCTGCTGGCTGCTCTGGAGCTGTTTCGTTAAGCCGCAGGAGTCTTTTGGAGAAAAAGAGAACCTCGCGGGGATTCAGAGTTCATCTCCCCCAAGTGGGCGTGAAAAGCAGACGTGGGAGAGTTTGGGAGCAGAGTTCAGTGTGGCCCTGCAGGGCGGGAACAAGGGGAGAGTGGCCGCCGTAGGTAGGCCTGGGCTGCAAGCCCGGCTTGGCCACAGGATTAACAAAATGTGGAGATGATACTTCGGTGGCACTAGGTAAATGGCCTGTGGCCCCGGATCCTCCCTGCACCACCCTTCTCTCCACTGCTCCACAATCCGGCCTCTAAAGGGTTAGCCCCCTGCTCTACACGGGCCGCTGGGCCCTATTCCAGTGTCTCAGCCATGTCTGTTGCCACCGGTCAGTCCCCACGACAGAAAATTGTTAGATCATTTGAACATAACTCCTGGCAACATTATTTAAAAAAAAAACCACCTTACAGGTATCAGGCCAATCATATTCTTAACCCGCTTTTCAGTATTAAAAACCCAGCAATCATTGCTCTCTCCCCCCACATTTCAAACACATACTTTAAGGACAAACAATCCAGGTGAAGTTTATTTCCACGTTTTTGTGGCCGTGCCAAAGCACAGGCAGACAGCTCAGTCTAATGGTTGTGAGCATGAACTTGGGGGTCATACAGCGTCACGTTTGATTTTTATTTGGCTACATCCTTGCACAGCAAGTTATGGCAAGTCACACAATTTCTCTTATGCCTCGGTTTTCTCACCTGTAAATTGGGTAAGATGACATGTATTTCACAGTGCTGCTGGGGCATGAGTGGGCGCAGAGGCTACCCTCAGGGCTCCCTGCGTGCTGGCCAGTGTTTCCGGTGGGGTCCTTCTTGGGGTCCTTCAGTGCTGAGTGCCGCTGTGAGATGTCTGAGGCTGCAGCTGTTAATTCCAGAACGGCTTCTTCCGTTGCTTCCGACTGACTCGGTAGACATTGACTTCAGCACCCCGCCTTTCTGTTTTCCCTTTTTTTAAAAAAAATTCTTTATTTTTAATTTGAAAAAAGTAAAATGTAAATTAAGCATATATGAAATTTGACTAATCATTTTCTTTTCTTTCTTTCTTTTTTAAATTACTTTATTGTTCTTCAATTACGGTTGTCTGCATTTTCTCCCCTCCCCTCCCTGTTTTCCTTTTTAGTCAGAGGGTCTATCCTTGAGAATTATTTAATTAAAAAAATGGGAAGTAAAGAAAAAACAGGATATAAAAATGAAAACTTAATGTTGAGTTTTGCCTGCACAGTTGGAGGGAAGTTGGCCACAGCTGTGTGCCCTGCGTATAAACTGTTTGGAACATAGAGACGTATGGACTCTTGGTGCAGAAACCCTGAAAATTTCCTGGGGATCAAATCTTTGGTTTTAAATAATTAATAACAAATACAGAAATTCCTATTCTACCCAGCTATTCTTTCCCTTGATAAGATTGTATTTCTGAATGAAAATAACACGTAGCTTAAGGCAAAGGCAAGAGCAGCCTTCATGCTAAAACTGTCAGGAAGTGCAGATGGAAAAGGGCGTGTGTGTCTGAAGAAAATAATGCCAGAGAGATGACGACTCTGAGCAGGAAATGGAGAGCAGGGAGCTTCCGGGTCAGGTGCACAGTTCTCGCGATGGCAGCATCCTGAGCTGCGCATTCTCCTGTCAGTCACACGGAGACCCAGGGCAAATGGTTGTAGGTGATGGGTGAGGTTCCAAAGGACAGTGGTCATTTTCATTTAAGAGTACTTCCTCTGTTCACGTCTATTCTTGGTTAAAAGTTCGTTTGACTTATCTTGGGGAAGCCAAAGGAAGGAACTAGAAATATACCTAAGAAGTGGAAAGGCTTCTTATTTTTAAGTGATGATGATGGAAGATTTTTTTTCAAAGGTGCAATTGCAGATAGGCTTTTATTTTTTTATGAAGAGTAATAATATAATAGAAGTCTCAGAATCCCCTTTCCTTTTACCAGTATAATCTCAATGTTGGCTAAGCATAGCTGTCCGTTAAGATTTACTTAAATTTGGCTCAAAGTCCTGTTTTGTTCACGGAAGGAAAACTGTTTGCCACTGGAAATTTTTCGAGGGAAAATATTACCTTGTTGGAAGGTCTCAGCAAAAAGATAAAACCAGGGCAGCAGTGTTTCTTAAGTGTGATTCTCTGGTGATTTTTACTCCCTGTCTCCCAGGTCCAGTTCTGAAGCCAAAACATGTTGCCAAAGGCAGCAGATGACTTCATACATTTCCCACGCCTTGAAGTCCAGCCAATATCCAGTTTTACTGCCCCTTGGTGCTCGGTGCCACTCGGAGGAGCCAACTGTATGAGGATAGTGGTGAAGGGGTCCCGAGTAAATCTGAGTAACGACCCAGCCTCTGAAGCTTCTTTCCTGGCCACACGCTACAGACGAGACTGGAGCAGAATGACTGTTCTGCAGAGACAAGCAGACAAAGTGGGCAAGGGACACTGAGAGTTTCTAAAGCCACCTTCAGGGGGAGACTCGTTTTGTCTCCTACCTAATGCTCCTGCTTAAGTGGATGGTGGTTTGAGTGGGTTAGTTCCTTTAGTCAACCTGACAGGTGTGAGGCGGTATCTCCTTGTGGTTTTAATTTGCATTTGTCTGATGATGAGTGATGTTGAGCATCTTTTCATATGTTTATTGGCCATCTGTAAGTTCTCTTCGGAGAACTGTCTGTTCAGGTCCCCTGCCCAGTTTTTAATTGGATTTTTTTTTTTGGAGCTGAGTCGTCCGAGTTCTTTATAAATTTTGGCAAACTGTAATAAAAAACTAAAATAAAAAGAAAAGCTAAATATAATATGTGAGAGTAAATTCTACAATCAGTATAGCACCTTTTGAAAACAAGTGAACCAGTGTGGTCAGAGGGAAGGCCAGAGGGTATGTATGGAACTGCTAGGGATCTTTTCGGAGTCGTGAAGACATACCTGTTAGAGTCAGGAACTGAACCTAGGTCACTGCACATCTCGGGGCCACGACGCACCTTCTCTGTGCTTGTTTGGGACACGGCATCCTCAACATGGCAAATCCTCCCCACTCCTCCATCTGATTTTTGCCCCCTTTCTCCCCTTCTCTTCCCTCTGTATTTCCTCCTTTCTCATTTCTTCTTTCTCATCCTTTCCCTTTCTCCCTCTTCTTCTTGACATTCTTGCTTTTCTTTCTCCATTTCCTCCTCTTCCTCCTCCTCCTTTCTTCTCAGTGTTACTACAGCTGCCACTTGCTGGATGTTTCCTATGTCCCAGTGTTGTGCCAAGCACTTTACTTGTGATATCTCATGAAGTCATATGTTTGGTATTATCCTCCCCATTTTGCCATGAGGAGATAGACACTCGGAAACCTCCTCAGGCTCCCCAAGTTCTCACAATAGCGAGGGGCTGGGATTTGACCTCAAGTCTGCCTGGCTTCAAGGCTGGTGCTCGTCATAGCTGTGGACACTGTTCCTTAATATCCACGTATGTGTCTGTTTCAGTCTTAATTGTGCAGAAAAAAGCACATACCCTGAATTTTGTCATGTATAATGCACGCCCACATTTTGTGAGCATTATACATGGGATTCTTATACCCATTATGATACCCATGGTATGTCATCATTATACTCACGTAGAATGCACATCCTTATTTTTCCCTCAAAAATTTGGGGGAAAAAAGTGTGCAGTATGCATGGCAAAATATGGTACTTTCCCTTCTTGGTATGGGTTCTGTTGCATGCAGATCTTGTAGGTTTTGTAAAACTTCAAAGTAAATAATACCTGCCCTGGTATTATTTCGTGTTTGTATAGGTTGGGTTGACCTCCTTCCTAATGACAGCCAAGATCCTGGTGCCCACACAGAGTGGTCCTGCCTTTGATGACATGCTGCTCTCACCACGGCTGGTGCACAGCTGAGGGACCCTGCCGGAACTACACAGGGATGCTGACGACCCCCTACCAAAGACCTTTGCTTTCCTCTAGGGAAGCATGATACATCTGTGCCTCACCTTGAGTAATTCTGATTTCTGGGAGAGAGTTTATGCCTACAGAACACAAATTATGGTTTTCAACTGGTCACAATTTTTTTTGACTGGTAGTCAAAAAAACCCATTCATTTTCAATAGGCCAGGACGTCTGTGTCACCCTGATTACACAAAAACAGATGCAAAACAGTGTTAACATTTTTTTGCCTGAAGTTGCAAAACTAAGTGTGTGTGCACAGTATATTGTTTAAATCCCTTTATTCCCTTTCTGTCCTTTTGACTGAAATTTGTCATCTGCTCTTCTTGTATTCCCTTCTCTCGTGAAGGGCCTCACTGTCTAGCCCCCCAGGCCAAGTCCTCTCCTTCACCACACCCCGCCTCTAGTCACCAAGTGCTGACAAGACGTCTCCTTAAATCTCTTTGGAATTGCTCTCTTCTTTAGTGGAGTTCCCTCTTGCAAGTCCATTTCTTCATAAGTCTGATGAGAGATTTTAATTGCTGTACCGCCATTTTCTCTTCTTCGGTCCGTGGTGTCAGTTCCGGGTCTGTTTGCTTCTGTAGGTCTTGTATCACGGTCAGAGTTTCATTAAAAATAGTCTCTTTCTGCTCGTAAGCAGTTGGCTTAAAGTGTGCATGCAAAGTTTGCTGTTGAGACTTTATTGCTGATAATTCCTGTAAGACTGTAACTGGATTTTTCTCGCCCGTTGAATCAGGATGATTAGTCTTGATTTCCTATTCCAGCCTCTGTCCACTGTAACCCAGGTCAGAGTCTGCCTTCTGGAACACCAGCTGCAGCTTATCGACCCCCTCCTCCAAGTTGAATAGTGGACATTCCTCAGGCCACAGCTGCGCTTAAGCTGCTAGGGTTTTACTTCAATGTGTCAGTAATGCTGTTTGAAGGGGAGGGGCTTTCATCCTCACTGAAGTCACTTGTCATGGGATTCCCTGGTAGGAAGCCCCACCCAGGCCTGGTGTAGACACACCGTAAAGACACCTGTGTAAAGGTGTTAAGTTCCATTTGCCAAGTCACGTGTGTGACTGTTGGTAGGGCCACACCACACTCCCAGCGCTCTCAAACACCAGAACTGAGATGCACGATTTTCCCCCGTCCGAGGGGCACGATGGTGGTTTTTTTTTTTTTTTTTTAGATTTTATTTATTTTTAAGAGAGAGGAGAAGGGAGGGAGAAAGAGCAATGTATGGTTGCCTCTCACATGGCCCTCACTGGGGACCTGGCCTGCAACCCAGGCATGTGCCCCGACTGGGAATTGAACCGGGACCTTTTGGTTCCCAGCCCACGCTCAATCCACTGAGCTATACCAGCCGGGCACACGATGGTTTTTAATCCAAGAATAAAACCAACAGAAACTGTGAATAAAAACCAAGTCTGTTTTCTGGCAATATCTGTAACCTGGGAAGCTGCCTGTGTGGACCTGGTAACCATGGTGACAGCACTGCCACAGCAGGGGGCTCTCAGAGCTCTGCAAGCTCAGGCTGGAGGCTAAATCCTCTTACAAAGCCTCTTCTGGGTTAAGTGGGCCCAGGGTCATGACCGTGGCCTTGGCAAAACTTCAGCCTGAAGACCCAAAAGAGGAAATGGGAGTCTTTATTTCTTTTTTTAAAATCCTCATCTGAGGACATGCTTATTGATTTTTAGAGAGAGGGAGAGCGATGGAGAGAGAGACAGAGGGAGAGCGAGGGAGAGAGAGAGAGAGGGAGAGAAGCATTCATGTGAGTCAGCTGCCTCTGGCCTGCGGAGCCCTGACCTGGCACTGAACCTGCACCCTAGGCATGTGCCCCGACTGGGAAACAAACTGGCGGCATTTTGGTTTACGCTCCAACCAACTGAGCCACACTGGCCAGGGCAAAACATGTGAGTATTAATCTTGGCTCCATTGATTACTTTATAAGAGGATGAATGAAAAATGCTAGCAAACCTGATGGATGTGCCCATGAAACTGGGGCTCCTCTCCTAAAAGGTGTCTTTGCTTCATTCCACATGTTCCCTCAGACAGGCATTTGAGGCTCATCGTCCACAGAGTTGGGATGCGCCCTTTAAATATTCCTCATTTTATGTACAAAGGGTGCAGTCACCAAAGCTGCCTTGAAGGTCTAAACGGGACGGCACAAGCCACCCTTCTGCAGAATTGGCTTCAATGGAGCTCCCGCCACGAGAGTCTTAGCTTCCATTAGCTGCTCCCTGAGCTGGTCTTGCTGTCAACTCCCTCCTCAGAAAGAAAGCGGGATTCCAAGTAGCACCTTTGTTGAGATTGAGATGAAATCAGATGATATCTTTCTTGAGATTAAGATCAGATGATATGTACCTTAAGTTTCTTTTAATCTATGAATTTAGTTTTTACCTTGTGCCTTATTTGTTTAAGGAAAAGGCTGATTTTTTAAAAATATATTTTATTGATTATGCTATTACAGTTGTCCCATTTCCCCCCCTTTCTTCCCCTCCACCCCCACCCCCATTCCCCGCTCTTTAGTTTTTGTCCATGGGTCATACACATAAGTTCTTTGGCTTCTATATTTCCTATACTATTCTTAACCTCCCGCTGTCTGTTTTCTACCTACCATCTATGCTACTTATTCTCTGCACCTTTTCCCCCTGTCTCCCCCTACCACTCCCCTGTTGATATCCCTCCATGCCTTACATAAATCCCTTGAACATTTCATATAATAAAGGCTGGGTGATGAACTCCTTGAACTTGACCTTATCTGAGAAGCACTTTATCTGCCCTTCCATTCTAAATGAAAGCTTTGCTGGATAGAGTATTCGTGGATGTAGGTCCTTGCCTTTCATGACTTGGAATACTTCTCTCCAACCCCTTCTTGCCTGCAAGGTCTCTTCTGAGAAATAAGCTGACAGTCTTATGGGAATTCCTTTGTAGGTAACTGTCTCCTTTTCTCTTCCTGCTTTTAAGATTCTCTCCTTATTTTTAATCTTGGGTAATGTAATTATGATGTGTCTTGGTGTGTTCCTCTTTGGGTCCAACTTCTTTGGGGCTCTCTGAGCTTCCTGGACTTCCTGAAAATCTATTTCCTTCACCAGCTTGGGGAAGTTCTCCTTTATTATTTGTTCAAATAAGTTTTCAATCCCTTGGTCTTCCTCTTCTCCTTCTGGCACCCCTATGACTCGGATGTTGGGACGTTTAAGGATGTCCTGGAGGTTCCTAAGCCTCTTCTCAGTTTTTTGAATGCTTGTTTCTTCATTCTTTTCTGGTTGGATGCTTTTTTCTTTCTGCTGGTCCACTCCGTTGATTTGAATCCTAGTTTCCTTCTCATCCCTATTGGTTCCCTGCAGATTTCCCCTCATTTCCTTTATATTATCCTTCATTTGTTCAAGTAATTGTGACAATCTTTCTTCGAATCCTGTGAGCATCCTGATTACCAGTGCTTTGAACTGTGCATCTGATAGGTTGGCTATCTCTTCGTCACTTAGTTGTATTTTTTCTGGAGCTTTGATGTGTTCTTTCATTTTGGCCATTTTTTTTTCTTGGTGCACCTGTTACTTTAAGGGGCGGAGCCTTAGGTGTTCACCAGGGCGGGGTAACCCACATCGTTGTGATGTGATGCTGCCTGTGGGGGCAGGGCCTGAGAGAATAATGGCGCTTGCTCTGTTCTCTGCACTTCCCCAGCTACTGACATGCAAGTTGGGCCCTTCTTTGCTGGCTCCGGGGTGAGTGGACGGGCCTGCACAGTTCCAAGTCCCTGTGGGTCTCCCCAATGAACTCCCCTGTGAGGCCGGGAGTTCCTCCCGCAGCCGCCGCAACCCCCACAGGTGTATTCAACTGGTGGTTTGAGGCTTTATTTCCCAGCGTTGGTGGGCCGCATGGTCTGTTCCGCTCCCCAGCCTTTCCTCCCGGTTTTTCTGCGCGAGAATGAGGGACCGCCCAGTCCACCAGTCTCAGCCCCGGTTTCGCCGAGTGTGCTCCCCGTGTTTTGGCCAGGCGCCCCCGCCACAGGCCTCTCCGGGCAGCTGGAGCGTTGCCGGCTCCGCCCCGCTTACCGTCTGGATGAACGTGTCTTCTTTAACTCCTTGGTTGTCGGACTTCCACTCAGTTCAGTTTTCTGTCAGATCTGGCTGTTTTGGTCTTTTAAATTGTTGTTTTTTCTCTTCTGGTTGTGCGAGGAGGCCCAGTGTGTCTACCTACGCCTCCATCTTGGCTGGAAGTCCAGGAAAAGGCTGATTTATCTTGTAGCATTTCCCACTGTCTGGAGTCTCCTGTCTTCCTGTGTTGTCTTGAGATTTGAACCAGATGCTAGAAATGTTTAAATTTCTTTTACACTTATTTAGTTTTGTGAATTTTGAATAATAAATTTTATTCTAATTTTTTGTTTTAGTCAATATTGCTATCTGTAATATATATATTACATATATAATTTATATATATTTAAATATATATATATATATATATAAATTATGCCCTGATTGATGTGGCTCAGTGGGTAGCGCATCGTCCTGCAAACCAACAGGTCACTGGTTCAATTCCCAGTGAGGGCACAGGCCTGGGTCCCTGGTCAGGGTATATGCGAGAGGCAACCTATTAATGTTTCTCTTGCACATCAATGTTTCTCTCCTTCTCTTTCTCCCTCTGTTCCCTTCTATCGAAAAATAAATAAGTACAATCTTAAAAAGAAGTACCTATATAAACATGAGTTCTACTACATTTAGAGCTTACTTTATGTTATACCTCAATAAACAATAGTAAGAAGTGATTGCTACCCATAAAGCCTCTAGAATCTACCTATATAAAATAAAATTTTCTAACCGATTAAAAGAAAGAAAGTAGAGCCTTTTTCATGATGCAATTTCTGCAAGAATCCTAGGCACAGGATTTAGGGAGTTTATTGTCAACAAAGATAATCTGTCTGTTATAAAATTGAGGCAAAAATAGATCCCATGTTAATAAAATGTCTGGGATGGGAAGTACTGAGCCTGAAAACAGGTGTAATCTTGAATTCTAAAGGAAGAGGAGCACTTAGTTTGGAAATTTTGGTGATGGTAAAAATGTGTCTGAATTCTAGTTCACTGTGGAGCAGGACAATAGCTGTGTTGGAAGTTATAGCAGTAAGATCCTAGGCTTTGTGGGCAGATCTTGGTTTTCTTATTTTCCAGGTATGAGATTTTGGGTGAGTTACTTAACCTCTTTTTAGGAAGTTCTTGAGTTCTAAAAGGGGGCTAAAAATAACACCACCCTCTGTGTGCTGTGAGGGGTGAACGAGGCAGTCGGCGTGATGTGATTTGCACACTGACAGAAGGAACATCACGGCTCGAGACGTTGGCGCATGTTGCGTGGCTCAGTCATGGCTGAGTCCATCCAATCGTGTGTGTGTCTGTGAGAGCTGTTACTGTTTGAGGGGTTAGCCTATGGATATTTGCATAAATATGGGATAATAAAAGTACAGAATGTGGTGACAGAAGGGGACAAGGTTAGCCTAATTTTTGGCTTGTGATTGAGATTATTCGAGATGTTGGCTTCAACCTCTGGGCTTGGTGAATCACGGCAGGAAGAGCTGTGGGCTGTGCAAACCAACGTGCTCGGTACACACATCCTGCCGTGGGCACAGCAAGGGCTGGTGACGTGAAGGGTGTTCTTTTTCAACAGAGGAAAATTAGGAATGCACGTCTCATGGTGAATGGTGTTCCTCAGGCATCTGCAAGCCTGGGGTTGAGACCTAGGGAAAGGGGACACCAGGGAATGTCAAGGATGGGGAATCATAGAGCAAGAGCAGGGTCTAAGCCCGTCTCTGCTCTGGAGCCTTGACCTGCAGCTGTGAAATCTGGCGGCAGCACGTCCTACGGGTCTTATGTAAGCTCAGGGACAAAAAGAGTGGAAGGTCTGACTGTGTCTTCCAGTGTGGCTTGGGTTTGGGTTCCTGAAGCTGCAAGGGTGGGATCTATCCGCCCGGGGCTGTGTGCGAGGTCAAGAATCTGGGCTCCGTGGTAGGCAGAAAGGGCAGGGTGTGCCAGCCAGCTCTTCTGATGGCTGCTGGTCACCTCCCCCCACTTCTCCATGATTTCGGCTCCTGGTTCACCACCACTGTCCCCATCACTTCTTCAGCCTTAATGCCTCATGGTTTCAACATGTGCAGCTGATTCATCTTACAAGGGACTTTCTTGTTCCTTAAATCCCTCTCTTCCAGTAATGGCGTCCTGCACCCCAAACCCCTCTCACCCTTATGGTTTGTAATACCTCTGACCTCTGCCGGCTAATATGGTAGCCACTACTTAGTCACTTGTGGCTATTTACATTTAAG
>PVJI01034009.1:0-10800 GCA_004026765.1 Micronycteris hirsuta | reverse complement strand
CACTGAAATTAAGAACAGTCTAACAATAGACAGGGGAGAGGGGGGAGGGGACAACGGGGGAAGAGTTTTCAGGAATCACTGTAGAGGACACATGGACAGAACTAAGGGGGAGGAGGGAGGTCGGGGGGGTGGGATGGGAGGGGAAGGGAGGGGGAGGGGAGAGGCCGCAAATAACTGTAATTAAACAAAAAAATTAATTAATAAAATAAAACAAAACCAAGTAGGCCTAATTTTACTTGATAATGGCCCCAAATCATAAAAATAGTGGAGGTGGCAATTTGGAGAAGCCATAACATGCTTTCTTTAAGAGAAAAGGTGACCTTGAGACTGGAAGATGGCAGCAAGGTAGGTGGGAGCTGAAACCACTTGCTCATGCACCCAACTGGGACACCTAGCTGATCTTCTAAAGCACAGAGTGAACAGCCAACAGAATTCCAGCTTATATGAAGTATCAAATCCAAAATTGTAGAGGACATTGAAAAACAGAAAGGGGATTGCATTGGGATGGTAAGGTCCCTGGGACTTGCATGGGGACCAAGGCTGTGGCAGTCCCCAGCCTGGCAACTGGCACTGGGGTCAGAGGATGCTGCAGGAGTTTGGAGGAGAGCCACATCAGCGATTGTAACTCCACAGCTCCCTCCCCACCAGAGCAGGGAAGGCATCCCTGCAGCAGGGGAGACCTGGATGCTTCAAGTCACCAAAGGGAATAAAGGCACAGTGGGAAACACACAGAAGTGGTGTTCCCCCACTGGGACTGTGGTTGCTAGGAGATTACTAGAGAAACTGTGGATCTGGGTGAAAACTGGAAAAAGAAGGAGTTATGCCCTGATGGACCCTGACCCAGATAGTCTCTGGATTGGTCAGAGAGTTGGGCTGTGTGAAAGCTGGGCACTCATTAAGAACAGTAGGTGCAAACGAGAGGAATTTATTTAAAAAAAAGGCTCTCAGACACTGTTTAAGGAACTCTTGTGCAGCAGCTGGGCAGCAAAAAGGAAGGGGGATAGGCATGATTTTCTCCAAATCAGGGCACCTCACAGATGTACCAAAATGGGGAAGCAAAGGTTCAGAGGGGTGCTAGTCCCTTGAGAGACTTAATTCAATAGGGGAACTTAAGTGCACTGAAGGGACTTTGAGAGCTTGCACACAGCACCAAGGCCAGCAAAGAAGGAGGAGGTGGGGTGCAAGTTGCTCCTAATCAGTGCACCTCACAGGCAGCACAACATGGTGGATTAAAGGTGCCCCCCTGGTGCATACGGAGAGTGGGGGCCGGGTAGCACTCTGAAGGCCTGATTTAGGAACTTGGCACCTGTGACTATAGCAACCCAGACCTAGTCCCCATCCTCACAAGACCACAGGAAAGGGAAAAAGTAAAGCCAGGTCACCCTCTGCCTACCTCATCCAGGAAGACCAGCAGAACTCACTTAGTGGGTTTAAAGTCAGAAGAAGGCTTTTTTTTTTTCACCATGTGTGAGACAATAAGACCTGGAGCTGTGAAAGGACCAAAGACAGATCCAGAGAAGGACCACATGGCTAACACCAAAACTGAGAAACTGAAACAAATTGTACTTTGCTCTCCTATAGAACTTGCATTTTATTGTTTATATTTATTATTTTTTCAATATTTTTATTTCTTTTATTTGATTATTTTGTATTTCTCTTATTTCTGTTTATTTTCTTTGTTTTGCTTGTTTAATTGCATTGTTTCACTGCTTTTCATTGTTCTCTCTTTCATATTGAATTCTAATTTTTCTTCTTTCACTTCACTTGTATTCCAATAACACACTACTCTAGGTCTTTTACTTTCTATTCTTTTTATTCAGATCATATATTTCTCATCATATTATTGTGTTCCTGTATTATTGTAAATAATTGTTGTTCCATATTATTGTAAATACTATACAGCACCCCTCCCTGGTCTTGGTCCATTTCACTATTTTCCTAAGGTTTATTACTGTTGTGGTTAACTCTATTCTTTTGCACACTATTCCTAGTTTCTATCATTTACTCTCACTATATCTCATCATCTAACATTATACAAGCGCTGTTTTCTGAATTCAGCTCACATTCCCTCTAATAAGAGTCTTATCTCTTTTTCATCTTCTGTAAAAAGTAGCCGGCTGGATGAAATGTTACAATTATTGTTGTACTTCTCCAAAGGATCTCCTATCTGTTCTCTACTTTTCGGTACTTTAAATTCCATAGAATATTCTCCCGCTGTCTTAATCCATTTTGCCTTTGCCTAGCCACTGATCACATACAAGGTAAGGTGGGAGTTGTGAATACCAGTATACCTACTGGAGGACAGAACCCATCAACAAAGGAAACACCAACAGGTAAAAACCCAAATACAACAAGAGAGCCCACACAAACAGAAGAAAGGGCAACCTAGAACCTCCAGGCAAGGAGATCAAAGAGACTACCACACCACTGAATCCAATAGAACTCCTACCATGGAGGTTCACCCTACAAAGACAGCTAGCAAAGCATATCATCAGGGAGCACAGAAACAACAACAACAACAAAAAAGAGTCACCTAAAATGGGGACACAAAGAAAGAAACTGCAATCAAAAGGAATGGAAGACTCCCCACTGAAAGAGCTAAATGAAAAGGAGGCAAGCAAACTATCAGATATGGAATACAAAAGAATGGTTATAAGGACTGTGTTGCAGCTAATCAAGATTGGGCAGGTATACTCTAGCTGTGGGGAGATGGAAGAAAATGCATGGAGCTGTGGGAATGCTTGACATACCTTTATTCAAGTTGGGGGAGAGCCACACATGCTGCTAACTATGTGTCTGTCTAGTGAGAAGCCCCTACTTGTTTAAGTACTCAAGGTGAACAAAGCTGGCAACATGCCAGAAAAGTACATAACATAATTCTGTGCATGCAAGCCCACTTCGTGTTATGGGAACAGTTTTGCTTACTCAGTCTCAAGGCTATGAAGACACTACTTACAAGGCCCCTCTAAGGCTATGAGAACACTGCTTCTCTTAGTTACCCAGACACCTGGGTGAGGAAGCCAGACTGCCTCCACTTACCCTACAATCCATCCCTTCTGGGTTCCTCGCCATACAATCTATGTGAGGATGTTTTCCACAAGGTTCCCTTGGCAAGCAGGGCAGAGCCCTTTACCCATAACCCACAACAGCAGTATAGGCAACAGCAACAAGCAAGCAGAACACAAGCGCAGCCACCCAAGTCAGCAAGAACCCACCACCATTCAGTGATTAGAGATGCCCATTATTCCTGCAAAGTATTGCCTGTCAGGCATTCAATTTCACAGGTCTCAGATGCTAAAACCCATAAAGCTTGACTAACACTGTGGTGGACATCAGGAACATATACACAGCATTCTTCCCCTACTAGGTCACATACCGCACCTTGATATATGGTAAGCATATCTAAAGCCGCATGATTTTGCAAGGATACTTTTCTTAATTGATACACTTCCTCATTTAACATGCTTAACTAATCATGTGTTGCATTCAATGCACGAACAGTGTGCAAAGCCAAAGTAGTTATCTCAGTTACTACAGAAGCAGCTTGAGTATGGGAGACTGTTCTGCGTGGCATGGGCCCAGCTCCCACTCGGACAGAGGAGAGTGACACAAGGCCCACACCCACGGATGGGTTCTTCCATGGAGAATCAGGCCCGCATTGTACCTAGGCTTCTATGAGACTTGCTTTTGCTAAAACTCCCTCATCCTGGATTGAGGAAACAAATGTTTACTGCATATCTCTAAAAGTAACTTCCTAAAGCTTGTGCTAAACCTCCCAAGTATGGAGTGTAACCAGTTTTCAACCACTTTTCCCCTGGGTCGGTAACATCCTTCTCTTTGAAACAATTAGCAACATTCTTTCTTTTGTTATCTGTAAAAGGTAATTACCTACAGCGAATCTGTGCATAGTAAATGAGAACCATCCTCCATGTAATGTACCGAGAAAAGCAATAAAAGCCTGCAGAGGCACTCCAAGGCGCTCTCCCCTTGAGAGAGTGGCTATGTCTTCCCTTTTCCTCCACAGGACTCAGTAGTCCATGTGAATTTATCTCATGTCTCAGCCATGATGCTGCAGACACTGCAGGCTGGTGTCCCCATCACTTGAGGAGAAAAAAACAGCTAATAGATAATACCACCGGGGAGTACACTTTATCTGGTGTTATGCTTTAAGCACTTCCAAATTTGTTGGCCGGCTTACAAGAGTTTCTGAACTCAAGCAGGCAAATAGGGCCATCCCCAAGTATAATGACCAGTCCAATTTCCAGACAGGTAAGGCCACCCATGTGATCAACACATCCAAAGGGTTCCAGTAAGAATAGTAGCCCATGCATCAACTCATGCATCCCAGAAATGCTCTAGAGTCTGAGTCTGCCACAGACCTGTCAGAGTACAGCCCACCTGGGCTTGTCTTTTGGGGTTCTCAATGCAAATGGGAGCTTGTCCATCCAGCTTCATGGCCTCAGCTGTGAGCCACACTGAGCAACCCCACACAGAGTAGCTAGCCTCTTAACAGCTTGGGCCAGTCATCGCATTGCTTTGCCCCAGCATAGATGTCAGTCCAGGTAGCATTCCAGAAGGCACATTCACTGTTCCACTAGTTCCGAAGACGGAAGCAGGAGAGATGCACCATGGGAGTCCAGCCAACATGCTCCGGGGGAGTTCAGTGAAGACCCAGTATGCTGATTGATTAGCCACTGAGGCATAGGTATGAACCCAGTCAACAAAGGTGTTACTTTGAGCTCTAAAGGTGAAAAGACAGAGCAGTTATAGGCACCAGTAAAGGCAAATCCCAACCCTCAGACAATGTAAAAGCCAGATTCTGGTCAGCCGATAAGACAGCTAATGGCAGAAAGGGTCTTCATGGGCGTAGATACCAGACCTTACGTCCCTCATCTGAGGGTTCAGCATCTACTTGCAATAACAGGGGAGAACTCATAACAGGCCATAGGGAAATTATAAATGTGCCATAAAGAAGCATTCTGTTGTCTGCTGGTCCTAGATATGTCACCTTTAAGACTGGAGGTCATGTCCCAATCACCCAGAGCACTATCTGTAAGTTTCTCTTCACCCCTTGGCTCCAAGGAGCAACAAGAGCTAGCCAGCATATGTAGGGAATTTTGATTGCTCAAGACCATGTCCAAGTGGCTGTTTGCTCTCACTCCAGACTCTCTGGAGCAGGCAAGAGAATATTCCCCTGTTTTCCCATGCCTGGTTTCAGCAAGGGATCCTTAGTCTGTACCTGCAGCTGAATTGGAGCAGCAGTCCAGTGGAGCAGTGCTTCCACCAGAGCTGGGCCCCTGCTCTGATTTCTCTCATTTAAAGTCTGGAAGACAGTCCATAAGCATTTTTCCCAACCCTTCAGCATAGGGGTGGCAGCTGCAGCTCACAGGCCCTGCTTTAAGAGACCATTGTACCGTTCAGTCATTCCGGCTGCTTGGGGATGATAGGCTACATGAAATTTCCAGTCAATCTGCAAGTCCTGAGCCCAATGTTGTACCAAAGCCCCAGTAAAATATGTCTCCTGATCACTTTCAATGATTAAGGGTTGCCCATAAGCAGCACATAACCACTCCAGTGTAGATCTAGGTGCTGTGTGGGATAAGCAGCTAAAGGTCCTATGGTTATGTCCACACCTGTAATAGCATACTTATATCCCTCTGAACTAGGTGGGGGTCTGATTACATCCACCTGCCACTGGGTCAGTGGTACCCATCCCCACACTACCTGTCCAGAAGTTCCCACAGGCCTTCGGGGATGCTCTTGAAAGCAGACAACACAGGTCTCACATGTTTCTTGTGCCTCTGCTAATGTAACAGGTAACCCCCAAGTTTTGATAGTGGATCATATGGTCTTTTGCCCAGCATGTAAGAGGTGACAGTGTAGCCACTGGGCTACTTCCCTTCCTGAGGCACTGGCAGGTACCATTTCTAGCCACCATACCTTGGCTAGAGTGTCAATTCATCATTTTCAGGGGAAGCAAAAAGTGCATATCCAGTAACATGATATACAGTGATTTGTTTCTGGTGGCCTCCCATAACTCTTACCACAAAGCCTGTCCCCACAATGCTGCAGATAAGTCCCCCACTTAGCTAATGTGGGCATCTGAGTCATCCCAGACTCAGGAGGTCCCTAGGAGGCTTAGCCATCCAGTCCCAGACCCACCCTACAATGGGATACATGGTCCTAACTGTCATGGGGGCAATTCCTGTTATGGCCTCTGTGGCCAATAGGGCAGTATACACTGCAGCCAATTACTTTTCAGGCAAGGAGTACTGTACCTCTGCTCCCTTCCATAGTTGGGACCAGAAACCCAAGGGTTTATGTAGCCATTCTGATCATTGCCACAAACCCCATCCAGAGCCTCCCTGTGTCACATGCACATTGAGCTCACAGGGTCTAGGAGGATCCAGAGCATGTAAGGCCTGGATGTGCTTAATGATGCACTTTGCTCCTTGGAATGCTAGTTCTGATGTTGGGATCCAATCTCAGTTTGCCCTCTTTTTCACCAAAGATTACAAGGGATGTACGGCCTTGGCTAGATGGGGCACAAATGCTCTTCAGTACCCCAGCAGGCCCAAAAATGTCTGGAGTTGTTTCACTGTGGTAGGCATCGGGTATGCTTGAAATTTATCTATCAGTACATCAGGGATGACTTTTGTCTTATGTAACCAGACAACCCCCAAGAATTTGACAGACAATCCAGGCCCTCGTAACTTTGTTTCATTGACTGCCCAGCCACATGACTTTAGGTGTGACGGCACTTGAGTCACTGCTTTCTCTAATTCTGCAAGAGAATCACTGGTTAGCAAAATGTCATCAATGTAATGGAACAGGCATACCTCTGGAGACTGTGGCCACTTAGCCAGGTCCTCTGCCACAAGCCAGTGACAGACAGTTGGGCTGTGCAAATACCTTTGAGAGAGCACTGTAAAAGTCCACTATCAGCCTTCCCATGTGAAGACAAACGGATCCTAGCTCTCCAGAGCAAGGTCAATTGAGAAAAAAGCATTTGCTAGGTCAGCTACAGAGTGGTAAGTTCCCAGCTCACTAGTTAACTGGTCCATCAAGTCCATCATAGAAGGGACCACTGCATGTAGTGGAGGAATGACCTTCTTGAGCTCCTGGTAATCTACTGCAATTCTCCATATACCATCTGGGTTTTTACTGGCCACACAGGAAAGTTAAAAGGTCTGTGGGTGGCCCTAATTCCCACCTTCTCCAACTCTCGTGTCCTCCAGCAAATGGTAATTTTTCACTGCTGTAACCCATAGTGGGAGTGGCAATTGCACGGGGGGATGGTTAGCATGTCCCTACAAAATGGCTTTTACCACTTGCATTCATAGGTGAAATTCTCCTGCAGTTGTGTGTAGCCACAGACTCTGAAGTATGTCAATACCTAGGATATACACAGGAATGGGGGAGACACAGTGTATTCATGGGGGACAGTCACCCTTCCAGTCCCTGCCTGTTTCCTGTAGATGGATTTGTTGGCCCTTTTCCTATTTAAATTTTTAAAGGATATTTCCTCCTTCTTTCTCAGGGGGTTGGCACAGCCAAAATGGCTTTCTAGACACACAGGACAGGCCTCTCAGGTTATACCTCCAGGTTTCCCTATCAGTTTCTTCTTCTGGGGCCACAGGAAGCATTGGTTAGCTCACAGCTCCTTCAGAGCTCTAACAGGTGTGTTTTCAGCTTCCTGTCAATCTTAGTGTGATCAACTCCAGCCCCTAAAAGATCTGACCACATCTGTGTTCTAGTTATCCAAATGGGGCTGCTGTTCACCAGGGAACAGAGGGACTCTGAGTAACTGTGCAAACAGCTTTCTGTCACCAGCAAGACTCTGCCTCTCCCAGACTAGCCACCAATGTCTTGACATCATTTATTAGATGGCCAACACATGGCATGAGAACTGCCATTATTGAACCAAAAGAGGAGGGGGGAGCGTGCTGTAGCATAAGATCTCTCATTCCAGCCATAAAACATACATCATCGGGCCCCATGTATTGGAATTGAACATGGCCTGGCACATGCCCAACTCCCGCAAGATTTGCACTAAGTCTGTAAAGGACTGCCACTTGCTGACTGTATCTGGCACATCACCCGCATTCACCCAGACAGTACAAATATATGCCATTACCCATTCCATCAAAGAATGTGAGCCCTTCCACCCACTATGCCTGCAGCTACTTGCACAGGGAAAGGAAAGTCATCATGGACACTAACTTTTCCGTCTCAGCCTCAGAGCACATGATGTTATTCAACTTTAGGTCTCACAAGTGCAAGAGTCATGCAGCAAAGGACTCCCCAAGTCACTGGCAAAACTGATTTTCAAAAGCCCATACCAGTGTGGCTCAGTTGGTTGGGTGTCATCCTTGCAAAGCAAAACACTGATTTTCAAGATCGATCAGCTTAGCTTGTGTATATGGTCTGTAAGTTGTATGTTCTACCATTTGTACCTGGGTTTCCTCCAGGTACCATGGGCTGTCGCGGATTTCGACCCACAAAATCCATGGGGGGACCGCCCCGATCGCGTGAATCAATCTTACCCAGAGACACACTTGGAGAAAAGAATCTGGCAGCCACGGGTCTTTTCCTCCATCTTGGAAAAAGGCCCTGTGTGTAACTTAGCTGGGGTTTTTATTAAAGTTTTAGGACACATTTACATTGGATTGAATATTCATGGGATTATGCAGAACAGGGGTAGGTTTACTCATTAACAGAACATTAGGGTGTAAATTCAGGTCTGGTGGCAGACAGGACCAGGGTATACATTAAACAGGAGACAAGTAATTTGAGGGTAAGCTAACTAGGACTGTTAACTTTTAGGACCATAAAACATTGAGGCAGTGATCCATTAACTTAAGCTTCTTGGCTTTGGGGAAAGAGAGTCTCAGGAAGTCAGAGAATTTCTTAAGATGTATTTTTGCCAAATTCCCATTAGAGGATTCTTTTTCACTGACATGACCCACGCTTGTCCACACAGGAATCACGCGGAGCTGCGTTCAAAACGCATAAATTCCGGAACTGCGTGTTTACACGCATGTGGAAAGAATTCCCACAATGGGCTGTTGGGATTTCATCTTTTTTTTACCACTATATGGGTTAGGCCTTCCAGGAACACAGTTCCACATCGATGTCATCTTCCTGCAACTCCAACTCATCTGCTGTAGCAAAAGACAGGGATCTGCATTGCTGTTTTGCTGATCGCAGATCTTCCAGAGCACCAATCCTGACTTCCAGGGCTTCTTCTCATCCTTGGAGCTCACATAGTTTTGCTGTGTTGTGAAGCACTGTGTCTGTCTCAGCTTGCAAAGCTAAAATACCCAGCCCACAGCCCCCATGGCTGAATGAGTGCTGGGCCACTCCAGGGTCTCCCCAATCCCCCGTAGGGCTTTATCCATGGTGTCAGGTTTGCCCCTGACATCAGGCCACTCCCTTGATGGGACCCATAAGGATGGGAGGCTTGCAACTGGTTGCCACGGACCTGCAGGTTCAGTCCACCCATTAAGACTTCTGTTGGAAGATACCATAGGCTCCTCCATTTCCACACCATGGGAATCCTGCCAACTACACCAATTGTGTTGCAGCTGATCAAGATTGGGAAGGTAGACTCTAGCTTCAGGGAGACAGAAGAAAATACACAGAGCTATGGGGATGCTTGACATACCTTAATTCACTGGTGGGTGATCCACCAACACTGCAATCTCTGTGTCTCTTTAGTAAGAAAGCCCTGCTTGTTTAAATACTAGATGTGAGCAAAGCCAGCAAAATGCCAGAAAATTATATAACATAACAATTCTGTGCATGTGAGCCCACTTCATGTTATGGGAACAGTTTATTGGACCCAGTATCAAGGCTAAGTGAATACTATTTATCAGCCCCTCAAAGGTGATGGGATCACTGATTTCAGACACCTAGGTGAGGAAGCCAGACTGCCTCCACTTACCCTACAAGGATGCTCAAAGAACTCACAGAAAACTACAAGGAACTAAGTGAGAACTACCAGTTTGAAAAAGGAAATAGAAACTATGAACAAGAACGAGGAAAAAAATGAAGAATACAGTTTCTGAAATTAAAAAAAAAACCCACTAGAAGGAATTACAAGCAGCTGGCTGAAGTACAGGCCTGAATTAGTGAGCTGAAAGACAAGGTGAAAATAAATACCCAGTTAGAGTAGTTGCATGAAAAAGACTAAAAAATATGAAGATAGCTTAAAGGAACTGCAGGACAACATGAAATATGATAATATTTGAACCATAGGAATATAAGAAAGACAAGAAAAGGAGCAATGGATAGAAATCCTGTTAGAAAAAATGACAGAAAACTTCCCAAACCAAAAGAAGAGAAAAGCCACTTAAGTTCAGGAAGCACAGAAGGTCCCAATAAATATGAATCCAAACAGGCTTACTCCAAGACACATCATAATTAAAATGCCAAGTTTTAAAGACAAAGAGAGAATCTTAAAAGTAGCAAGGGAGAAACCAGAAGTAACATACAAGGGAGCTCTGATGAGGCTAACAGCTGATTTCTCAACAGATATAGAACAGGCAAAAAGAGAGTGAAAAAAATATTCCAAGTAAAGAAAAGCAAAGACCTAGAACCAAGACTAGTCTACCCAGTGAGGCTCTGATTAAAATGGAAAGCAAAATAAGGAGTTTTCTGGACAAAAAAGGCTGAAAGAGTGCACCTTCACCAAACCAGAACTGCAAGATATGCTAAAGATACCTCTTATAAGAAGAGGAAAAAGAGAGTGAGGGAGAGGGAGGGAGGGAGGGAGAGAGAGAGAGAGAGAGAGAGAGA
>PVJI01034008.1:0-10800 GCA_004026765.1 Micronycteris hirsuta | reverse complement strand
GGTTCCCTGCAGATCTCTCCTCATTTGTTCAAGCAAGTTCGTTAATTTTTCATCGAATTCTGAAAGCATCCTTATTACAAGGGATTTGAACTGTGCATCTGATAGGTTGGCTATCTCTTGATCGGTTAGCTCTGGGGTTTTGATTTGTCCCTTTCTTTGGGCCATTTTTTTTTCCCTTGGTGATCCTGTTACTGTAAGGAGGGCGGAGTCTTGGGGCTCCCCTGTGCAGGGAAGTTCCCGGTAGTTGTGCTGGGACGTAGCCTCTGGGGGCGGGACCTGAGCACACAATGGCGCCTTCTCCGCTCTCCGCACCCACAAGCACTTCGGGCCCCTCTGCGCTGGCTCCGGGGGTTGCTCCGGAGTTGCTGGACAGGCTGCACCACTCGAATCCCCCGCGGGTCTCCCCAGCGAACTTTCCTGTGAGGCCAGGAGTTCCTCCGGCCACGGACTCCACCCCTTCACTTGCTCTCAATCTGCGCCGATGGGTTGCGCCCTGCTTTCTTTCCGGGTTTCTCTGCACACGAATGCAGACCTGCTGAGTCCACCGGTCTCTTGGCCCTGCTGGGTCCGGATTAGCCGGGCGCAGACCGCGCTTCAGTTGGGTCCCGTCTGGGTGTGCTGCAGCCCTGCGGGGACCACCCCTCCAACCACGGACCTGCCGTCTGCTCACCTGCTTGCCGCGGGGTCGCCGAGCACTCTCCCTTCACTCTGCACCTTCTGGCTCACCAAACTAGATGAATGTATCTTCTTTAATTCCTTGGTTGTCGGACTTCCTCTCAATATGATTTTTTTGTCAGATCTGGCTGTGTTTGGATGTGTAGATTTCTGATTTTTTCCCTTGTTTGGTTGTGCGAGGCGGTACGGTGCATTCACCTATGCCGCCATCTTAGGAAGTCTCGAAAGACACCTGACTTTCTCAAAGTTTTTAATCACTTGCATTAGAATCTTTTCCTGCCTGGGATTATTGAATCAGAATACCTCAGGGTGGGATCTTCCCAAATTCAGCATATATTGTTCCAAATGTCTTCACATCATTGGAGAAAATCTCTTTGTGTTTCAGGTTTTAGCTTAGGTCCCAATCTCTATGAATAATTCTTTTTACCCCAGGCTAAAGGTGAAATGCCCCTCCTTTGTGATCTCATTGAGCGCATTGGTATTTAGCAATTTGCAAAATACTTGCATCTTTACTTGTAATTCTCCCTTTGAGCTCCTTGGGGCCAGTTTCTCCAGGTGTCAATCACACTCCCTGATATATAGCAGGTGGTCAGTAATGAAATAGACAAATGCACAAATAAAAAGAGGTAATGGAATTACTAAGAAATTTCTGCTCAGATTTCTTTCAAGAAAATAAAGAGAAACAATATTTCATCTTCAGTTAGCAGGAGATCATATTTACATCCCCCCACCCCATACCCAGCCATTTTCTCAGTTGCAGGATTCAAGTTATGATTACTAGTCATAGGGAAGCAGACAGAAACCATGAGAGTTGATGGAATTGTATGTCTTATTCATCTAGTTTAGGAAGGACACAGACTTCCGGCCAAGATGGAGGCATGGGTAGACACACTGTGCATCCTCACACAACCAAAAGAGGAAAACTAACAATTAAAAAATCAAAAACAGCTAGATCTGACAGAAAACTGAACTGAGTGGAAGTCCGACAACCAAGGAGTTAAAGAAGACATGTTCAACCAGACCAGTAAGAAAGAAGACATGTTCAACTAGACCAGTAAGTGGGCCAGAGCCACATGGAGAGCATTTGGCAAGATGCAGTTTGTGGAGCAGTACCGGCAACACTCCAGCTGCCCAGAGAGGCCCGTGGCAGGTGCGCCTGGCCAAAATGCGGCAGGCACACTCAGCGAAGCTGGGGCTGAGACTGGTGGTCTGGGCAGTCCCTCATTCTCATGCAGATAAACCGGGAGGAAAAGCTGGGGAGCGGAACAGACCGAGTGGCCCACCAACACAGGGAAATAAAGCCTCAAACCACCAATTGAATACACCTGTGGGGGTTGAGGCAGCAGTGGGGAGGAAATCCCGGCCTCACAAGAGAGTTTTCTGGGGAGACCCACAGGGACTTGGAAATGTGCAGGCCTGTTTAATCACCCCAGAGCCAGCAAAGAAGGGCCCAACTTGCTTGTGGGTAGCTGGGGAAGTGTGGAGAACAGAGCAAGCGCCATTGTTCTCTCAGGCCCTGCCCCCACAGGCAGCGTCACAACACAACCACGTGGGTTGCCCCGACCTGGTGAACACCTAAGGCTCCGCCCCTTAAAGTAAGAGGTCCACCGAGAAAAAAAATGACCCAAATGAAAGAATACATCAAAGCTCCAGAAAAAATATAACTGAGTGACCAAGAGATAGTCAACCTATCAGAGGCACAGTTCAAAGCACTGGTAATCAGGATGCTCACAGGATTCAAAGAAAAAATGTCACAACTACTTGAACAAATGAAGGATAATATAAAGGAAATGAGGAGAAATCTGCAAGGAACCAATAGGGATGAGAAGGAAACTGGGACTTAAATCAATGGAGTGGACCAGAAGAAAGAAAAAAGAACATCCAACCAGAAAAGAATAAAGAAACAAGAATTCAAAAAACTGAGGAAAGGCTTAGGAATCTCCAGGACATCTTTAAACATCCCAACACCTGAGTCATAGGGGTGCCAGAAGGAGAAGAGGAAGAGCAACAAATTGAACACTTATTTGAACAAATAATGAAAGAGAACTTCTCCAAGCTGGTGAAGGAAATAGACTTTCAGGAAGTCCAGAAAGCTCAGAGAGTCCTAAAGAAGTTGGACCCAAAGAGGAACACACCAAGACACATCATAATTACATTAGCCAAGATGAAAAATAAGGAGAGAATATTAGAAGCAGCAAGAGAAACGGAGACAGTTACCTACACAGGAATTCCCATAAGACTGTCAACTGATTTCTCAAAAGAGACCTTGCAGGCAAGAAGGGGCTGGAGAGAAGTATTCCAAGTCATGAAAGGCAAGGACCTACATCCAAGAAATCTCTATGCAGCAAAGCTATCATTTAGAATGGAAGGGCAGAGAAAGTGCTTCTCAGATAAGGTCAAGTTCAAGGAATTCATCATCACCCAGCCTTTATTATTTGAAATGTTAAAGGGATTTATATAAGGCATGGGGGGATATCAACAGGGGAGTGGTAGGGGGAGAGACAGGGAAAAGGTGCAGAGAATAAGTAGCATAAATGGTAGGCAGAAAACAGACAGGGGGAGGTTAAGAATAGTATAGGAACTGCAGAAGACAAAGAACTTATGTGTATGACCTATGGACAAAAATTAAAGGGTGGGGAATGGGGGGGGTGGGTGTGGAGGGGAAGAAAGGGGGGAAAATGGGACAAGTGTAATAGCATAATCAATAAAATATATTAAAAAAAAGAAAACTAAGAAAGAAAGAAAAAAAGAAGGACACAAATGTGGTAAATTTAGGTGTTAATGGGACAACAGCTCTAGCCTCTTAAATAGTTCCTGGACAAGCTTGGCATGGCTTCCGTGAAAATTCATAATAAAACCAGTAATGACAAACACATAATTTTGCAAACCACAGTATTTCAAACAAAACACACCCCTTTGGAAATCCAAACTGACTACAAATTAAGGGAGCCACCATCCCTTTCTCTTAAAATCTAGAGTGTTTTCATTTCCTGATGCCATGTAGCAGGTGCTCCATTCATTATGCAAACACTTAATAAATGTTTATGTGCCGTAGCTAGTAGCCTTCATACTCATGTATGTGGCACAGAAAAAAATGCCCTTGGAATTCCTTTCCTTTGTGGTCTTCCTGTTCACACAAGCCTGTCTTTGGAGAGGAGAGCAAAATCCACTTTATTCAAGTAACCAAAGAGCTGGTGGTTTTAGAAAGATTCTTGAATCACTATAGAAAATATTCTTAGGTTTGATCTTGAGTTTGTTTCTAACTAGCCAGGTGGCCTCAGATAAGACACTTGATTTCTCTTAATTTTTTTTTATTCTTGCTTGTCAGAGGAGAAAAATTCCAGTCCTTTTGTTAGCTCATTGCTTTATTTTGAGTATTTAATAAGATAGTGTGCTAATGAGAGTTTATCTTGTAAATAATAAGCAGTCATGTAACAAACATGAAGAATAAATAAGCAAATAAATGAATGCATATGAAAGATCTTTAGAGGTACTTGCCAAAAGATTAGAAATTTTCAAAGAAAGTTATTCCTGAGGGATTCAGGCTTCTTTGTATTAGGCCAGGATCAGTCAATTTCACTATCTGAGCATTGTGCTATATTGAGTAGGCCATGATTGGACAACAGATAGATACATTTTAGTAGAAAGGGAAACAAAAAAGACTTACTGAAGGAAGGAATGATTGGAGGCCCAAGTGGGATGTTTCAGGGTGAGGCCATGGATTGTCAAACCTTGAGACCTATGGTAACTAAAAATGGTGGTGGGTCAGGGAGAGCAGAGAGGAACCTCATCTGAAGAGCCATCTTCTTGTGCTCCTGAAAGTTTCCTAATTGTATAGAGAGTTCTGTACATTAGGCATGAGGTCATAAGCAGTTGTATGCTAATGTTTAACAATTAATTTTTCAGAAAAAAAAGCCTAATGAAGCATTAACTGATTTCCATCGTGGCTGATTTCAAGCCACCAATGGTTTAACAACAGGTTCACAAAACTTCTGAAATTTAATGATCGGCTCTCATGAGCCAGTGTAACCAACTCCAGAGAGACATGGGATAAATTAACTATGAAGTTGTAAAAGTTATTAAAGAAGATTTCAAAGAATAGAGAGAATTACCTAACAGACTCCCATGTTCCCATTACCTAGCTTTAGTCATTATCAGACCAGGCAAAATTTTGTTTCATCTGTACTTCACCTGTTCCTTTCATCCCTAGATGGATTATTTTGAAGCATGTGCTTCAATATATATCTCTAAAATATAAGGACTCTTTGAAAATATAACCACATTACAAAAAATTCTAACAGTAATTCCTTAACACTGTGAACTATTCACTCAGTGTTGAAACTTGCCCAATTGTATATGAAGGGAGGAGTGTAGAGCTGGTCTATTCAAATAGGGATCCAAACAAGACCTACACATTGCATTTAGTTGATAATTCTCTTGTTTATTTTAACCTACAGGTTCCCTCTTCCTTTCCCCATCCCTTTGCAATTTATGTGTTGGGAGAATTAGTTTACTTGTCTTGTAGTTTTCCAGTCTGGACTCTGTTGATTATACTTCCATGGTGTTCCCAATGTGTTCTCCTTTATTGTCTATAGAGCAGTAACTGGACCTTAAGGATGTACTTTATGTCTTGTGTGTGTGTTTATGTACACATGTGCATAAGGGTCTTTCACAGGAAGGGTGTAACTTTTCCATTGTCTCATATTAGGGAACACATTGTGTCTGGTTGTCTCTCTTTTGGTGATATTAAGATTGATCAGTGTGTTGAGCATGAAATGGATGACATTTAACATTAGCAAAAAAACAACAACAACAAAAATCCCAAATCTGAGATAGTTTCTTAGTTTTAAAGATGACTTTTTACCACAAACACATATATCAATGTACAAATATAACCAGTTACTAAATCGACCCATCTATTTTATTCACAATCACTCCACATTTGAAAGCTCTTGTTGTCTTTATTTTCTTTGAACAGAAGTTGCAGCTTTGACCAGGAAACCATAAATCCCATATTTTATGAAACATGACTTCATCAGTAGTGCAGATTAGAAAGCGTTCCTTGTTAATTTTTCTTCTTAGCATTGGTTTGGTAAGTAGAGAGCGTTCACTTTTATTCCTCTCAGGAAAAATACACCAAAAGCTACTTCAAACTTTTAGAAAGTTTATTTATTTAATATTTAATTTTTTATGGACAATGTATTACTAGGTACATTTGAATCTGCCAGGTTGTACTGGCAGAATTTGAAGGGTGCCTAAGGTATGGGCAGGTGAACAAGTTCTATCACCTGGACTTTGGCTAATGCTTCTAACTTGCTCTAGACACTAGTTAGGCCTTAATAAACTTAGAGGTTGCTCTTCTAATTTGAACCATGTGAGACTTTGGCTGCAGGGTAGTTCTGTGTCCTGGTGATAAAAGAACACATAAAACAGCTCAGTGTCTGATCATTCTCTCTGGCTGTAGGGGCATCATGTCTAATAGCATCTCCATGCAGTTTGCACCAATTTGCTTGCAATGGTATCCTTTTCTGTGGGCTTGCTGCTCAGCAGGCCCCAAAGCAATCTATGAATAACTTCCCAACAGATGCTGTTTATGAATTGAAGCAAATGGTTTCCCTGTTTCTCTTTTTTCTCACTTCAATAATTTTCAGTTACATTATGATGAATATTTATAGTCCTGTAGCAGTGCATAAAAATGGAGAACAAGCAGACCTGGGCATTGTTTCATACATGAGTACTGTTCTAATGGGTTTTGGCTGGCTGGTTTTAATAATGTTCTCTTGATGGACTGAAAAAAGGATGCAAATTGTAGATCAGTCATTATTATTCACTGTATTAGCAGGATGGGTGTTGATGGAGCAGTGGTTGCATCCGCCTCACATACATAGCACCTAACCTACCAAACAACCTGGCACGCAGTGTGTCTGTCTCCTCTTTGTTCTTCTTGTGAGCCATCTCAAATATTTGACTTCAACAGAGACTCTGAAACTAATATAAGAGCTCATTAGGTTTGTGTTTGTCACTTTCTGTAGGTAGTACCAATTGTGATTCAAGTGACTAACTGCATTAGAAATTGCAGCCCAACTAACATATCCAGGGGATTAAAATGTAAAATCACAAGGAATGTTTTGGTTTTGATTTGTGGATCTTTTATAGAAAGTTATTGGGCCACATTTTACTCTAAAATATCTTTTTCAAAATGTTTCATAATTCCACGTTCTCTTCAATATTACAAAAACAAGAGGAGTTTTATATAAACACATCTCCTAAATTTGATTCTAAGGAAACTACTCAAGTCTTCAGTGGCTTATGTTTCAAGTAGCTGATATACCTTACTTGCATTTTCTGTTTACAATAATGATATAGGTAACCAGGCTATAGTTTCCAAACTACTGTATTATATTGGCCCACAGACAAGTAGTTGCATATTTGGCTATTTGCTTATAAATAAGAGTGATGAAAATTGTATGTAAATATGTATACACGTGCACAGTGAATATAAATTGAAGCTTCCAAAAATATTCAAATTCTCCCATTTTTTACTCTTGTATTATGAACTACTCACCAACTAAAATGAAACCGTATTCATTATGCATGCAAACCCCCAATATTGTCACCACCTATCATTTGTATGCTATACACAAAGGAAGTACTGTAACACAATAATAAAAATTTTAAAAAGGCAGTTTGAAGAGGAATGTGCTTCTTGCTCTAACTGCAAAAGATGTAAGGAGTGATTTTCCTTTGGAAAAAGGAAGTATAACCCACTATCATGATATAGTCTAAAAACTCATGAAAAGCTAAAGAATTTAATATTTGATAGAAGAATGTTATTTTTAAAGAAACTAATATACAACATAATGCCTAAAAATGATTATCCTGCTGCAAAAATACACAAATAAGAAACTCTGGAAAGATTTCCAGGCCTGAAGCAAAAGAGCCAAGAATAGACTGAAGCCGCTACCCTTGAGGAATAATTCACCATAGTATGTTTCCATTTGTTTTCAGTAATAGTAATATACATTATAAAAGTAACAAATGTAAGCAGTACCTGAAGCTAATGTGAACATTGTTCCCCTCACTAGGATAACTATAGTTGACAGTGATTTGTATGTAATTATAGGTGATTTATGGAATATGTAGCATTCACATACGAATGCTTTTCTTCATATGCAATATTTTCTTTCACAATTGGACATTTTTAGATCTTTATTTTCCTTTTGCTTCTAAGTCTGTGATCAACAACTGTTTTGATTTCTAGGTAGGCAAGCCTTTTATTTAATTTTTTCTTCTCTATTACTCATTTATCCTAAAGTAACTTAGAGCTGCATTTAAGTATAACTTTTAAAAAGGAGTATGAGCCCTTTGGAAAATTGTCACTTGCTTATAGTAGGCACAATATCAAGGAGTTCACTTTCCCATGAATGAGGGCTGCAAAATGCTATTTGGTTATAGAGACACGTGTCTGAGAAACTGAGGCCTAGAGTGTTCCAAGGTCATGTTGGCCCTGCTGGGTTTTGAATGTAGGTCTCTGTGATGCCTTCTTGACCAGAGTGCTCCACCAGCCTATCTGGAACTACCCAGAGCCTGGAGGTGGGAAGAGCACATGACAGAAGGGGCTATCTCATAGGTAGCATGCTTCAGATTAACATTTTGGTCCATCCTGTTCCTGTTAACAAATCCTCCCCTTTCCCTGACTCAAAAGGCTTCAAGTGTCCTCCCATCAGGCAAAAATTGGGGCGGCATACATTTTGAAAGTCATTTGCATAAAGCTTATGTATATGTGTGTCTCCAAAGTCTAGAAACATAAGCCAATATATCACTGTATAATGTTATCAAAGAAATCTTCGAATTATAGGAAATAAAATATTATCTGTGTTTCAGACTTTATGGGAATTCTAAAGATGTTTTCTTTCTGGGGGAAAAGAAAGAGATGTTTTTATTCTTAAAAGTATGCTTTGATACATTATGGTATTAAATATATTATTCTTTGATTTCTTATCTAAAGTGACTAAATTGCTTTGTCATGTCTTTCACGTCTATCCTTTCTTATCTGTTCTGTCATATTCCCCCCAGTAATTCATTTATCCATTCATCTCTTCATTATTTGAAAAATAATATTTGTTGACCAATTACTGGCAGGCAGTATTGTAAGCACTAAAGATTTCTAGTTAATAGGATAGACCTTGAACTCACCCTAAGGGAATTGTACTGCTAGTATGGTTTACAGCAAAACATAAAGCTTATTATGAGATAAATGTTAGAGTAAATAAGAGAAATATTATACAAATGTTTCTGGGGAGTTGGGCCTTGGAGTGGGAAGGATGGTATATAAACAGAGATCTGAAGGACATGTAAGAATTCGCAGTGAAAAATGAAAGAATGAGATAAAAATGTTTTATGCTGAGAGACCACGGTATGTAAAGTCCAAGTGGGAGAAAAATCATGGCTTATTGAAGAAATAAAAGGAGGTCTGTGAGTCTGGTGTTAGAGTGTAATGGGTGAGTGGGAGCCTGGGTGGAGATGGAGTCAGAAGAAAGACATCATTAGAGATGAAGACTTGGGGAGGTAAGGAGTTGTGATTAGGCCTGACTTACAAAGGTTGAGGAAGCTCTGGTAAATACCTTGCATCCCATTATTGAGGGTAGTGGGAAGTCAAGATAGGTTTTATGCAGAGTAATGACATGAATTTTGATTTGGAAAGATCACTGGGAACAAAGCATGGCAGGTGCATTGGGAAAGCAAGCCTGAGGCAGAGAGGCCACTTAGAATGCTATTGTGGTCCAGTTCAGAGATGACAGTGGTCAGAACTGAGAGTTCCCAGAGAATAGACAGACTAACATCCTTAGTCAGAAACCACATCGTTGCTTACTAGCATTTTCTTCGATCTGACCTTCAAGGAGATTCTCAAGTGAGCTTGCTCCCTCAGACCTTAAAATGCAATAGAAACATACAGTTGGGATCCATAGGGATTCTTTATAGTCTCCTGAAAAAAGTTCCTTTCTGTCTTCCAGCCTTTTCATACTGTTCTTGTTTCCCTTGTCTGTCTCATCTATACGCTCTGTCATTCTTTCATATAAATTTTTAAATTTCATATAAATTTGGCAATCTTCAAGTATTGTGGTGTTGGGTACACATGGGCTTAAGTCATGGGCTTGTTATTAAATATCTAAGTGACCTAGACAAGTTTCTTAACCTTCTGTACCTCAGTTTACTTACTTTTAAAATGTACATCACCATCATATATTCATCACCATATTCACCTTCCAGCTCTAAAACCAAACATAATCCATCACAATAACCTTTATAGTGTCGGGTTCATTTGGCCTGGAGAGGGTCACATGACAAGCACATCCAGGGAATTCCAATCTATAGGGTAGAAACAGAACATTAGTCCATGTTTCTTTTTCATTAGGTACACATACTATTTTAAATATTTTGAGATAATATAAACTGAAGGTTCCAGTATTGGGAAAAATCAGTTAGACCTTATAAAACATTAATACCAATTAGCAAATATAGGTTCTAAATTATTTTAGAAACCTTATATTGTTTTACTTATGTAACTCAATAAATAGAAGTTTAGCTATGATTGACCCAGTCATCATAAATGTATACATTTTTAAAAATCATAGTTTAAAAAGCACAGAAAGTAACTAATGGCAATTTCTCATAGAAATTACTTTTTGTCATTGGACAAAGAGTTCAGAGCCACTCAAAAACCAATCAATATAAATGGTAATATAAGCCATAATTAAGAATGACAAATAGGTTCTTGTATGATGTTAAATAGTGTTTTGTAGAAATAAAAATCCGAAGTAACATGTAAAAACAAACCATCAGTGTCTAAAGGATGCAAACTGGTAGCATTCCTGCCAATATAGTCAGTCAGCAATAGACTATAAATGCCTTGTGGGATTGCAAATGCTGGTAGTATGAGTTCTGTGATACTTTGAAGGGAGTTTAGGTTTTCATGTACAGAAGAATCATTTTAGCCTACTCTTGATATAAGCTTACTGTATTGACAGGCTCATATGGCTCTGAAATTGTCCTGTGGAACAGGCAGGGAAACTTCTGAGGTATATGAAGCTCTTAGAACTTGAAGTGCTGGTGGACATCTCTCAT